>JAXIVD010001477.1:42500-55000 GCA_036785275.1 Cancer borealis | reverse complement strand
CTCTCTCTCTCTCTCTCTCTCTCTCTCTCTCTCTCTCTCTCTCTCTCTCTCTCTCTCTCTCTCTCTCTCTCTCTCTCTCTCTTTGTCTTACCTGTACACCTCCTCCATTATCTCTCTCTCCCTTGTATCTGCTTCATCCTCTTCGTTCTCTCCCCTTGTGTAACTATCAGGCTTTATCCCATACTTGTATTGCAATATTTGAAGGGCTTGCAACTGCAGTTCAATGTTCTTTTGGATCATCATAGTTTGGAATGTGGGATAGTCATCTGCAGCCCAAACCTGCTCGAATAGGCTCTGAAATAACAGTGGTAATAATGTTAGTAGTATTAATATCACTAGTGTGTGAAATGGTTTGATAAGCTAATAAACAATAGTTGTAGAGATGTATGGAAACTGGCAGAACTTGGTAGATATAGCACACATGAGTGCAGTAGTAGTAGTAGTATAGTAAAGTGGTAGATGTGTGTGTGTGGGGGGTGTTGTGTGTGTGTGTGGGGGGGGGGGTTGTGTGTGTGTGTGTGTGTGTGTGTGTGTGTGTGTGTGTGTGTGTGTGTGTGTGTGTGTGTGTGTGTGTGTGTGTGTGTGTGTGTGTGTGTGTGTGTAATGAATTATATACAATTCCAGGGAGTTCTGGTAAAAAAAGAAAACTTGATTGCTGTGTTTCGTAAAAGTCCTAAAAATGTTTTTTTTAACGTAATATACACACCCATAGCTCATTTCATGCATGCAGGTAAAATACAAACACAACTCTCAATCTAAAGAGTAGTCTGTAATCACTCATTACACGGGCTACTTATAATGCTCTTCAATGGTATTATAAAGGAAATATGACTCATACTGTCACAAAAACTAGTAAATCATTGTGTAACAGCAATAGTCTATGCAACCACGATTCTTTTCATGTGTTTATGCGAATCACTAACTCACTTTCCCTATTTCCTCTCTCACTCACTCACACACACACACACACACACACACACACACACACACACACACACATACACACACTCACTCTTTGGAAGGGAGTAGAGATGGCTGCCATGCCACAAGCTTTTTCCAACTGTTCTGGTGTCACCTGCAGATCATCCATAAAAGACTGTAGCAGAAAATCAACCAGTGTCTTGTATTCTTGATGGATGTTCCTGTGATCCTCATTCTCTTCCCCTTCTTCTTCGTCTTCTTCTTTTTCTTCTTCTTCATCTTTTTGTGGCTTTGGTTCGAATGCTGAAATTGTAATGGTAGTATTAATAGCAGTATATTTTTTTAATAGCATTTTTTCAAGGTGTGGCAGACGAAGTGGCACCTTGTAAACATATGTTCTGACGCTAGCATTGATCGCGGCTTCGACTTTAAATAATTGATGTGTTTAGGTCGATAAGTCGCGTTGGGTGTGGCGAGAGTGGAATGTTGGTGGATGAAGACGGGTGTGGGTGGGAGGGGGGGGGCGAGTGGAATGTTGGTGGATGGAGAGAGGAACGAGGGGAGGGTGCGTCAGTGCTGATACATACGAATAGCGCGAAAAAAATAATCCATTACTATGTCTATAAACCCAGCCTATATTCTCCTTAATGGTGGGTATCTCAGACAACGCGTCTTCAGGGTAAGCGGAGTATATAATCTTCCTCTAACTCTACGCTTTGTCTCATAGTAGCATGCACCAATAAAGAGAAAAAGCTCCCTAGTTCTTCATGCCATCACACACACAAAATACACCAATTCACCCTGTCAGCCTACTGTAATTAACAACACCTGCCATCGTTCAATACAGACATGACTGACTGATTGAAAAGTGTATTGTTGCAGAGTATGAGTAAATACAACGTACTTAATATAAATGTTAGCTGTAGGCTGCGTGCCACCACACAGGACATAACACACATCACACCCCTACCATGCACGCGCCAATGGATTATATATACTTGTAGGTATAATGCAAAATACTACATACACGCATTATGAGAGAGAGAGAGAGAGAGAGAGAGAGAGAGAGAGAGAGAGAGAGAGAGAGAGAGAGAGAGAGAGAGAGAGAGAGAGAGAGAGAGAGAGAGAGAGAGAGAGAGAGAGAGAGACTAGCTTTTGTAAATACATGTGTTAATGATTAGTAAATACGTGACAGTTAGCAATCATTGCATGTTCATTTTGTACTTACTGATAGACTTATGTTCGATGAAAGTAAGGATGGGGACGCACCAGACGGGCCCCCGCAGCAGGTTCACTATACCATCCAACACCCATCCCACTTCCTCCTCCTCGGACGCCATCTTGAGTCTAACAATGGCCTTTTTCAATCCGGTGCTGCTGTAAAGTAAATTCATAAAGGCGGTAGTACAGTGGTCTACTGGTATGCGAGCCTAGGGTCCCGGGTTCAAATCCCCGTTATACGCTAACCACTTTTCATTCTTTGATATCACCGCCGAGTGGCCAAAGACTACCCAAATTGGTACCATACTGCCCTTAGACGGGACTAACAACGTTTATATGCGTCTGAGGCTGTAGCAGTGATTAGCCTCGCGATTAGCCTCGCTCGTTCTCAACATATTCACGAGAATCTAAACATTTGAGGCGTCACTATAAAAATCTGAAAACCTACGCCAAATAACAGGCGAGGCAAGTCCATCTGTGCCTCAATAAGCCTCCTGGCGCCAACGGTTAATGATATAAAAAATGAGAAATAGAAATGTACAACTACACTGATAATTACTGAGAAAATAAATGATTTGAGTCCAGTTCACTTCCGCGTCTTGTTGCACGCCATCTTGGTTGTTTGGATTGTTCCTAAGCAATGAGTGGACAGTGTAAATAGAAACTTAAATAAACACAATAATTATGGTTGAGTTAAAGAATAAATATGTGAATAAGTTAACGATTGGATTGACAAACTGATGGTTGAAAAACATCAAATATCAATAATTAATAATAATTGTATTTAACTGTGACATTTACATATATGCAGTTTTACCAAGGGGGAGGAGGATTTTTTGGTACACTTTTCCTTCCAAAACTTTCTCTCTCAGTCATAAACATTTAATATGGGAAGGAAATCATGAGGAGGAAACTTGTATGGTAATGATGTGGGTGTGGGTGTGGGCGTGTACGAGAGGTGGTGGAGGACAGGGGTCATGTCTGTGGGAGCAGTGTGGGTTGTGATAGTTTGCTGGGCGTCGGTCAGCAAGGAATGCACGAGGTGGTGCACGTATACTGTACGGCTTTTGGTTGTGTGGGTGTGGCAATGCTTGTTTCCTGAGGGCGATATGGGCGGATTTGTAATGTTGTAGCGTGTGTATGAATGTATACGCCTTTGTGTTGTATTGTTTACCATTGTGTTTTATAAGATAATATAATACTTCCGAATTAGGTAACTAAAGACCATGTAGTTAATGAGAGAGATGTAGGCTACCCCTCTCACCAAGTGCCGTGAGCCAAGGACCAAGGACCACTGTTCCGATGTCTTTCTTGGGTTCCGGACAAAAGTTCGTATAGAAAAAGTTCGTATGGCAATAATTCGTAGGATAAAGTTCGTTTGTCTAAAGTACGTCAGGATAAAGTACGTAGGGTATAAAATTCGTCATGTCAAAAGTTCGTAATGGAAAAAAATCGTAATGGAAAAAAAATCGTAAGGTTAAATGTTCGTCGTGCCAATGTTCGTTAGAAAAATGTTCGTACGTGTTATGATCGGTTAAGTTAGGTTAGGTCGTTATGAATATTTTACATATATACATACGTACCATACGAATATCTGCATACAAACTTTTTGGTACGTACTTTTTTCAAACGAACTTTATCCCTTATGAATATTTGCTTACGAACAATTGCGTACGAACTATTTCCATACGTACTTTTGTCCTAGAATCGTATTTCTTTTTAATGCACTAAATATCTAACAAAATATGAAATAGGAGACAACAGTGGTCCGTGCTGACTATCTCCTGTTGTTTCTGTTTATCTTACTGTTCTCGCTTGCATATTCATCTTGCAAGTGATAGTAGTAGGCAAAATACGAATTAAAGTACTATATATAACTACAGCCAATATCACTAGTGAGTGAACGTAACTTACTGTTCTCTTTCTGTCTTCCTCTTTCTCACGCGCTCTCTCTATATCTCTTGCTCTCTCCTCAACCTGTGCACGACTAATGGAATTTTTACCAAGGTAGGTATGTCTTCTGTTGCCAGTCAAATTGAGATCTTTAAATAAAGCACATTTTTACATTAAAGAAAACTAAAAATATATGTATAGATAAATTACGAAATAAAAAAAATAAAAATCTTACTTTAATTGATAACTTACATTCTAGGAAAATTAAAATATTGTTTTTCTTTCTCTCTACTTTCGCTTGGTTTCTATGGCAACACTTTGTTATCTTGACGTCACGCTGCGTGACTCAGTTCATCATTTTCTTCGGAATTTTTACGGAGAATCAATTGTTTCGTCTGGATAGTTTGACAAATGCCATGACTATCTCCTTGCCTTCTTGATGTTAGTAGTAGTAGAATATAAGTACTAGTAGTAGTAACTATAGTAGCAGTGTAATGGTGGTAGTAGTAAGGCAGTGATTGTAGTCATAGCAAGAACGGGATTCTAGTTGTAGTTGAAATAATAGTAGTACTAGTAGTGGCGATATATTTACAGATGAAAATCAAACGTTCTTATCATAAGTGGATGAGGTAATTATGAGGGAGGGAACTGTCAACCAAAGGAATGTCATGCAGGCCTGTAGCAGAAAAATGTAGTCGTGTATAACACAACTCAGTGGAGGTAAAAAGCAACGACTAATGTACCGCCATTGTGTAATTGAACAGCTTCTGTCCCAATCATGTATCTCATTCCTCAGATATTCAATAATCATGCTCTCAACCAAAACCAACTCTCCTTGTCTTCCCAACCCTAACTTGATAGGAATTTCACTACAATTAACACTGCTAGACATTCAACTAATACTGAACACCTAGCTTCATCTCATACGTATCTACGAGGACTATGCAAGTTCCATTTTTGGAAGGGTAACCCAAGAGAGAGAGTTGGCACTGTACGAATCTTTTAAGAGAATATGCATCAAAGTATATAAAGTAAAATGATGTGAAAGACTGAGTCTTCTGAACATTTCGATGCTGAGACTGTCAAGATAACATTGAAGGGACCTTCAAAGCAAATGAAACTACATAAGTTCCACATCACCATGCAGCTAGGTGACAAGGCTGACATGTGAATATAAAATTATTTTAAAAATGACCAGATGCACATTTATGCTCCAATACTTGACTAAGCTATGATTACAGTTTCCATCCATAAACACTGAAGTATATATCATTTTGAAATATTACCATCATCTAAACACATGTATTGATTCAGACTTATCTACTTTTATTCTATCTTATGGTAGCATACCAATATGTAGGTATTAACATAAGAAAATAAAACAAGAGGCCACAACTAGTTCTTTATTCAGGCTTGTTGAAGACGTAAGTCAGGTGGCATCGGCCACAGTACTGACGGTCAAACATGTTGGCCATAAAGACACCAGCACCACACTCGTCAGATGGACACTCACGTCGCTGGCGGGTGATCTTGCCATTGTCGTCAACCTGGCAAAAATTTAAGGCTTTTAGTATTGTGTGAGTGACTGATTTGTTTGTTTTTTTCCACAAGAAAAGAAGACCAAAGAAAAGAGAAAAAAATTGATCTATCAATATAACAGGCTGTTATCCCCTAATTCTACAGCATTTGTATTTATCTTAACTGGATTTGCGACACTTAATGATTGATGACTATTATCTTATTAGCAGTGCGTGACAAAAAACATTAATTGCACAACATGAATGAATATCCATAGGTCTTAATACTACTCAATGTGATTTTCTGCACAGGGGGAAAAGTGAGTGACAAACAATCCTGATGACTGTCAGTACTAATATGTTGATATATGAAAAGAAAAAGACCTCAGCAGAAATCTTACCTTGTAATACTTCAGCATTGCCAACTTGACTTTCTTATGCTTATGCTTGATCTTCTTTGGGGTAGTGTAATTCTTCTTCTTGCGCTTCTTGGCACCACCACGAAGACGCAGTACAAGGTGAAGAGTGGATTCTGCAAAATCAAGGCAAAGTTATATCTAGTGGCTACATCGAATTTTCACTATTTCTTAATAATAGCTGCCACTGTACTTTAGCTTGTACTAAGCATATAACGACCTCATTATATTTCTTAACTCATTACACCATACAGGACACTTTTCTTAATAAGTTAGGTCAAGGTAAAGTGTTGGCACACGCTGTAGCTGTGCCTAGCTGCAGGTGCTCATCTCCTGTCACATTAGCATTTAAGCCTGTGGTGGAAATCAATCCATTACCCCGGGATACAGGGCCACTGTGACATCCGAGTTTCCACAGGTTTCCCTGGGTACCCATTTATCAACCAACCACTGCAACACTGATTTATTTCCATATTAATTCAAAAACTGTTATACGTGAAAATGATATGTAAAAATTGGTATAAACATTTTGGAACTATTCTTTCAATTAAACATCAAAATTTATATACCGTATTTCCCGTGTCATAAGACGCACTTTTTTCCTGAAAAATGCCCCCAAGCGTCTTAATACTTGAAGATTAAGTTGTATAGGGGTGTTCGACAACCCTTAAACACCCCAAGAATGACATACAAGCACTCACACTCAACAACATAAAATGTAAGCCTACAATTATAATTTATTTTGATACTGCACTTTGTTTAATGAAGGTAACAAGATATTTATTTTGATACTGCACTTTGTTTAATGAAGGTAACAAGATATTTATAATACCGATTGTTATGAAATTGCTGTATTGATTGTTTTGGTGATCAGCTGATGACTCACCCTTGCCTTCACTGTCATTCAGCGGACAATATTCCTCTAAGAATGGCATAAAAGCAGAGAAGGCAGGCATATACTGTTCGTTACAAGCTACAAGTTATCGAGTATGCAAAGCAGCATGGCAACAGAGCAGCTGAGAGGCACTTCGGACCGCCACTAACCGAAAAAATGATCAGAGAATGGAGGAAGCAAGAAGAGGAATTAAATAAAACGAGAAAGGGGAAACATGGACTACGTTATAAGGAAGCAAAATTCCCACAACTAGAAGAAATCATAAAAACATGGGTAGACGACCAACGAAATAAAGGATACTCCGTCACAACGAAGATGATAATGGTAGAAGCAAAGAGACTGGCAGCAGAAAGGAACATACCAGCAAATGAGTTTACTGGATCATCGTCTTGGAGCTATCGCTTCATGAAACGGAACAATCTGAGTATGAGAGTGAAGACCAGGATTGCACAGAAGTTGTAAAACCCTGTTTATTTTTTTTCTCCAAAAACTGCTTAGCTAATTATAGGGTATGTCTTACCACTTGTAGCGTCTTATGACACGGGAAATAAGGTATTTCTGGTTTTACCCAGTTTTGCCAGGTTCATTAAAATCATACAATCAGTGCCAAATCAAACGATGTCAGCCAAAATGGCCTTTCTGGTATAAAAAGCGAGCTAAAACTAATAATAAAGAAACACATATCACCACAGCATGTGTGAATGGGAACTACGGCACTCCTGGGGATTCAGCTGAAGTGAATGCACTATAATATCTGTATAAGTATTGGCAATGTATTGAAATTAATAAAAAATATTAGGACTGGTACACCTCTACCTGCCCAGATAGTTCTGAGTATAGGTAGCCATGCCACAACCATAAGTGAAATGGAGTCTGTTTTTGTGGGTATCTAACTCAGTAATCCAACATATTTACTGCATGGACTCCAGAACTCTTAACATTTTTATTATGCAAAGGATTCATGGGAAAGAAACAAGAAAAGTTATGATGACAGTATATCTATAATATTTAGTGAACAGCATTGTAAAATCTCACCCTTTTGGATGTTGTAGTCGGAAAGGGTGCGTCCATCTTCAAGCTGCTTGCCCGCGAAGATGAGTCGCTGCTGGTCGGGAGGAATCCCTGAGTGGGGAAGAAAAATGGTACTTAAATATGTATCTATTATGTATATCTAATTTTTCTTGTTGTAGAGGCAAAAATACTGAATAACAATAAAATAATAAGAATTATAATATACATTTCTTTGTAAAAAATGTAATTACTCTGTGACTGCACACACTGAGGAAGGATAAGTCTGGCTACAGTGAATCCAGTCTACTTCAATGTTTATTTCTTGGAGTTCCCTCAAAGGAGTCAAGGTAAAAGTGATGATGGATATGGTCTACATAATATATACAGTGCAGGCAACTGACCTTCCTTATCTTGGATTTTGGCCTTCACATTTTCGATAGTATCAGAAGGCTCAACCTCAAGGGTGATGGTCTTCCCTGTGAGTGTTTTCACAAAGATCTGCATGTTTGCGGTCTGTTGGAAGTAAATAAATAGTAAGAAATAATAAAATACATTAAGATTAAGCACAAAACATTCTCTATAAACTACTCATCATGGCCTTCCTATTCTTTAACTCAAGTGACAAACTGTAGAACAATCAAAATCAGAGATACTATGGTGGACCTAAGCATCTATCATCTTGCAATACCTTCTTGTAAAACATTAATGTACAAGCAATAATGATCCACAAAACACTCAATCAAACAAATTAATAAATAACTCATGCTTGGAAGGTGAAATGTAACACATTACCAAAGGTTACAGTAATCCGTGATATACTAAATGTTTTGGCCTCTAACTACTGACACCCATGAAAAATCAATATATAGTGACGAGCCATTGTCAATATCTTCCAAGCCTATTTAATATCAATAAATATATAAAATATTGTTAACAAAATAAGGTGAATTGTTACAACCAGATATGTTTAAGAATTTAATTGATAATGCTGCCATATCTCCTTCCCAACCTTATGCAGTACTTATCTTTGGTCATATAGATTTTAAAATCTTCTCGCAAAACATT
The DNA here is from genome assembly GCA_036785275.1 of Cancer borealis. NCBI lineage: Eukaryota > Metazoa > Arthropoda > Malacostraca > Decapoda > Cancridae > Cancer > Cancer borealis. The sequence goes on along the minus strand of JAXIVD010001477.1, from coordinate 46,061 downwards.
TACTGTAGTGATGATCACATAATCTTTTTCTTTATAAAAGAAGTACAAAATTTCTGTGGTGCCATTAACCTGATTAGAGGCCGTTCTCGCCTCTTCTTGGTACACAATGCATGCCAACCGTGGAGGAAAAGGGAAACAATAACTAACGGATCAGTCAACTTAGTTTGACTAATGTCATGATCGTTTTCAGCCATTCATATTCAAAGCTTGAGCATCGGCCTTGAGTGGGCATGAAATCAGTGTGAAACGTCATGCTAGGGCTATGACGTACCTGGTGGGGCAACAAGGTAATACATCTTGTGTACCATACATACCTAGTGAGACAAGTTTGCTCGAGCCTAACCCAAGAATCAATGCCACCAAATGTGCAAAAATTGGGAATCTAGACGCACAGGGTTAATCGCTGAAAACATATCTTCTTGCAGTGAATTAAAGGACCTAAATTTGCATTTTCCACCGCAAGTGAGGCAAATGACAACTCTAGAAGACTCCGTGTGCTAAATTCTTCCAGAGCCTTGTAGTATTCCTAATTTTTTTTTTTTTTAAGCGCAAGTACTACAACCAAGGCATGACACTGAAGGTGTCGATGCAGGAAATTGGAGTTTGACTGGCTGAAAACAATCTTATGACATACATCAAATTAATTTGATTGGTCCATTGGTTATTATTTCACATTTCCTCCAGGGGTAGCATGCACTGTGTACCAAGAAGCCGAGAGTGATATGGCTTCTGCTCATCCTAATGGTGCCACAAAATTTTCACTTTGTATTTTTATCTAAATTTTTTAGTTTGCGCCATTGACCAAAGTAACTTTTGCAAGAGTGGAAGACATACATGAATATATATTAGTACTACATAGGCAGAAAAGGAGATATGACAGCGTATTTAATAGGAATCTTAATCACAGTTTTAAAGCGAAGAAAAAGTTTCACAACACTTTCTTATGGCACAAGTAGTGCCGGGACTGACAAATGACCTTGAATTTATCAAGTAGAACAGGCATGGTAGTACTAAGTGTACATTCTACCCTTGGGACCTTTGCGTCAACGCAAAAATTACACGAGAACCTCTGCAAATCAACCGGTAAGGTAAGGTTGGTTTGAAAAGGCTAGATTTAATTAAGAATGGCTTAGGTTTCAAAGGTATAGTTGGGAAAGGTTAGATTTAGTTTTAAAATCAATATAAAAACAGGCAAACAGGCAGACTGAGGGAGGTTGGTGGTGGGGCAGAAACACATTATTTTTACAGAATTAGTTTTTCTGATGTTTTTGAAGTGCTTTGATTGATTTAATACATCATGTATACTGGAAATGTCTCATAATGATGTTTCCCACCAAAAAAAACTTGGTCCCTAAATTCTATTGGCTTCGGGGACTCAAAAATCAAATTTCCAGAAATTAATCCTAAAATCATTCGACACATCAAAACACATTAGAAAAACTAATATTCCTTAAAAAATTACAATAACTTCTATTTAGATAAATGTATGAATAATAATGGGAAGTATACGGTAAATATAGGCAGGATAAGCCTACAGCACTTATTGAATTCATGCGTATACAATAACGATATAAGTTATACAATGTATGGCAACCCGTTAATAACGTAATGACTCTGAACTAACATTTTAACCCTCCACATAAGTAAGCCTGCAAGGGATGAGTTTGATGACACATAACTACCACACAATTACTAATAACTATGCTTTTATCCCTTTACTAAAGTAAACCTGTTTGGGGTTCAACACATGGCCACCACCAACACATTACACATGCTCACACCCACCCTGATGCACCTCCTTGCCACCGCCTCACGCAAGCTGCTGCTCACTCACACCATCTAATACACGTTACTATCCATCAACAACCACAATAAGTCTTAATAAGTACAGAATTAATGCAAAATCAGCTGTAACTCACCACCACACCACCAACTCCTGGACCGCCTCAATGGAAAGACCGGATGGATGGTTCTATTTATATTTTACGAACAAAAAACAAAAAATAAATTAAAAAATAACTTGAAATTACTATGATTATGCTATTAAACTCATTATTTATGTAAAATAATAAATAAATACTGAATTGTATTATGGAAATTAGTGTACAAGTCAATTATAAAATGCAGGTAAATACATTTGAGCCTAGACCATCTAACATTCAAGTACTGCTGTCATGATGAAGTGGACGCGTTTCATGGCATCTGGGAAGGATTATCTTATTCATTAGGAGAAAGCAATCATGTTCTTCATGCTCAACCACAATTTCCTGATTTGTATCTGTGCGAGCCCCATCATATTGTTGTGTTGTTTGGTGCTTGTAGCTTGAAACCTTTTTTTTCTTCTTCTAATTTCATCTAATATTAGCTAGATATATCTGATGTATCCTAATGGGGCACTTTACCCTCTTCGACCCAAGTCAGTTATCAAAATTAATTAATACCTCAGGAACGATCAAGTGATTTCCGAGGGTAAAGAAATACAACAATGTCTTGTAGGTCCATGAAGGTTGCATAGTTTTTTTTATCCTTCGCTAAGTATTCCTTGGCCATTATTCTAATTACAAATCTGGTCCACACAGCCTTTTCCTTTCTTAAGTCCTTCTTGTATCTCGCTTACCTTCTGCTCAGTATGTTACTTCCGTCAGTCTCACCTTCAAGATTCTCTCTCATACAATTTTCCGGGCACACTAAAACAAACTTCATTCTTTAATTTGCATTCATCTTTGTTTGTTTAGCCATGTTTATCTTGCAGAAATTTGGTACGGGATGTAAGTCGAAAAGTTGTGGTCTTGCAATGACGGCAGCAGCGAATGGCTGGGAATCCGGCCCTGTGTGTGTGTGTGTGTGTGTGTGTGTGTGTGTGTGTGTGTGTGTGTGTGTAGTAGTAGTAGTAGTAGTACTAGTAGTAGTAGTAGTAGTAGTAGTAGTAGTAGTAGTACTTTATCGACATCTGTAAATAGAAAATAATACAGAGAAAACTAATCTTAGTTTGGCCCTAATAAATCAATATTCAAATAACTTTAAAAGGCCAAAAACCTAGGCCTTATAAGTAAGAATATTGAATACTTCATATATTTCTTAATTTAGGAGCTCCCTAATAACATTACATTTATATACAAGTGCGTTTCTTTCCCGCCATGGTACAGGTAAATGACAAAATGTAAGTAAATGCTTTTCAGTCTGTGCACTGCTATTATCACCTTGAGATACCTTTTCTTCACAAGTAGTGCGGCTCCACCTTCCAACCATCCGATCGCGCGCGCACACACACACACACACACACACACACACACACACACACACACACACACACACACACACACATACACACGCACGAACACAGGAGCAGCCTTCCCAGGTCACGCAGAAACGTCACACTGGCACGCTATTGGCTCGATCTCTTCCCCCTTATTGCTGCCCCTGATATTCTCTCTCTCTCTCTCTCTCTCTCTCTCTCTCTCTCTCTCTCTCTCTCTCTCTCTCTCTCTCTCTCTCTCTCTCTCTCTCTCTCTCTCTCTCTCTCTCTCAAATATTATAATTATCAGGTCATTCCATGGGGAA
>JAXIVD010001477.1:12500-37500 GCA_036785275.1 Cancer borealis | reverse complement strand
CTGTAATGACATGAACAAGTTTTGAAGATTGGTAGCACGAGTACTGATATCTCTCTTTACTAGTTTACTAATAGTAGTGTGTGAGTAAATTAATACGAATAAAGTAAACGCCAGACATCAAAGGTCACATGACACAGAGTAATAGTATGTAATACAGTAGATACCTTAGTTACAGACAAACAGATCTTCTAATGTCTGTTATTCTTGTTCTTATGATATGTTCTCTCTCTCTCTCTCTCTCTCTCTCTCTCTCTCTCTCTCTCTCTCTCTCTCTCTCTCAAAAAATCAGAAGGTAGCAAGATGGTATGGTCTAAAAAGTGACTAAACAATCCCCCCCGAACTAAGTAACTATAGTTCTGTTAGGGTTAAGAAGAGCGCTACCCCTCACACCAAGCTGCCGTGACCCAGGATCAAACTCACACGAGCCACGAGCTGAGCACTGTATCACAGAGCCACCCGGTCCCATAAGATAGTATGGAGTCTAGTGGGTTAAGAATGAATGTAAGCAAAATGGTGATGGTAAGAAGTGTAGACAGTGTGCCAGTGTCTAGGAGTGGTATTTTGTCATGTGCAGTGTGCGAGAATAGTCTGGATGGTAATAAGAACATAAGAACATAAAAAATGGGAAGACTGCAAGAGGCCAGTTAAATGACCTACACGAGACAGCTCCTTGTCCCCCTCCCTTGGAATAATCCAATATTTAGCCATCCCACCTGTCATCCCTATCCATACTCTGATCCAACCATCTTTTGAAGCTATCTATTGACTGCTAGTGCTGGCACAGAATCGTATGCTCATATCAAGTAGGAACTAGTGAAGTAGGCGCAGACCAGTAGGGCTCATACTGCAACTGTTGTTCAGGAGAGATTCGATTCTCATTTACATCGGAACAGAGCGTTTCATCAGTACCCTGACAGCCAACAGCTGCAGCCCCCCACCAGTCTGAGCCATTGGAATAATCCAATACTTAGCCATCCCACCTGTCATCCCTATCCATACTCTGATCCAACCGTCTTTTAAAGCTACCTATTGACTCAATACTTACTACGTGTCTACCCAGCCTATTCCAATCGTTCACCACTCTGTTAGTGAACCAATATCTACCTATGTCTGTCCTGAATCTAAGTTTTTCTAGCTTGTACCCATTTCCACGTGTCCTATCCTGACTACTAAATTCTATAACCTGATCAATGTTTCCCTTATTAATTCCTTTTACCCATTTGAAATCTCAATCATATCCCCTCTTGCCCTCTTTCTCTCTAGGGAGTGGAGATTAAGACGTTTTAACCTATCTTTGTAGGGTAAATTTCTCAGCCCCTGAATCATCTTTGTCATTCTTCTCTGGACTGCCTCTAAGGAGCCTATATCCTACCTATAATAAAGGAACCAAAATTGAACTGCATAATCTAGGTGGGGTCTAACTAGCGCTAAATACCTCAGAATGACCTCAGAACTCCTATTTGTCACACACCTACTAATAAATCCCAGTATCTTGTTAGCCCTATTTCTAGCTATAATACACTGTTCCCTGGGGCGCAAGTCACTGCTTATTTGAACTCCTAAGTCCCTCACACTTTATGACCTTCCTAAGGTATTGTCACTTAATGTGTAGTCTACAGGCCTATTACCTTTACCTACTCTCACAATGCTACACTTGTTAACATTAAACTGCATCTGCCATTTCTCTGACCACTCGTACAGCCTATTTAAGTCATCCTGCAGCATCCTAGCATCATCTAAATTCTTTACCGGTCTTCCTATCTTTGTGTCATCGGCAAATTTACTGATATCACTGTTTATTCCTGTCTCTAAGTCATTTATATAAATTATGAATAACAACGGTCCTAGTACTGATCCCTGTGGTACACCACTAGTGACATTACCCCATTCTGATTTCTTCCCATTAATCTGTACCCTCTGTTCCCTACTAGTAAGCCATCCCCTAATCCATTCTAGTACCTTTCCACCTATGCAATGAGCCTTAACTTTACTTAACAGTCTCCTATGGGGTACTCTGTCAAAGGCTTTACTGAAGTCCAAATAAACTCTATCATACTCGTCCCCCTTATCTAAGGTTTCAAATATCTTCCTATAGAAGGATAATAAATTTGTGAGGCATGACTTTCCCTTGCTAAAACCATGTTGACTATGTTTAATTAGCTTGTGTTCATCTAAATGTTTTCTAATTGCCCTTGCTATGATAGCTTCTAACATCTTGCCTACCACTGATGTTAAACTGATTGGGCGGTAGTTACTACTTTCTGCCTTATCTTCTTTCTTGAATATAGGAACTACATTTGCCTGCCTCCATAGCCTAGGAACTACTCCAGTGTCAAGGGATTTTCTAAAAATCATCGCAATGGGTTAATATAATCTAGTTTTTTTTTATTAGTGGGGTGACTGAATGCACAAGAGATGCAGTGATGTAATGGGCAGTCTCATTAATGTAATTGATTTTATTTGCAGTGTGTGCAATGGGAAGCAAACAATGGAGCCAAGGAATTGACAGACAAGTTGCAATAGATCATGTGGTTTGGTGAGCTGACAATAGGTGACAAAGGCTGACCTATCTAAACATGAAAGCTGACTTTCAAAACAATGACGTCGATGATGATGATCCTAGCCTTTTTCTAAACCTGGTGCTTTAGTTTGAAGCTACACTCCATTTAAGCAAAGGATTAAAAAACTTCTTTAATATAATGTCTATCTTGATTTTCTAAAAAATCCTCATTCCTATCAGACTAGCCTAGACTATGTACGTATATAATTGACCCTCAAGAGGACAGTTTTCTCTGTTGATGATCCACCAAAATGGTGAAGCTATATCCTATCCTGCTAAATTCACTGCTACTGTTGCATGGGAAAGCAGCTGGTATCTGTAACATTGATAAGGAGTTGCTGATAGTTTGAGTCAACACCATGATTCATACATGGTGTGCATTCTGAATTACTGTTTGATGCTATTTCTCCTAATAGATTTGGGGTAAGGTCATCCCTATGTGGAGAGGGAAAGGGAGATACTATGAAGGGTTCACTTTCCTCAGTGTTAGGCATAAAGCTTGCTCACTTGCTAAGGCAAATTTGTGGTCAACTTCCTGGATTTTTAGGACCTTATCAGTCTGTATTCATGCCTGGCAACCAAGTTTCACACCATAAAGCAGGACTACTTGCATATGGAGCATACAACCTACTTTTTATGTACATGAGAAGTACTGTTATTTTATAAGAGATTTAATTTTCTAAACATGTTTAACTTTCTCACAGGCCTGACTAGCTTCTGCTCCGGCCCTGTCCTTACTCCTATCAAAGTATCCAGGTAACAATTCAGTTATCAGCACATGAGCTTCTTTTTAATATGCTTTCCGTGTTTGGGATTTCTAGTCAGTTCCCAATGTAAAGACTGCAGACAAGTGATGACATACTGTACATACTCAGATAACATTTTACGACTGCTATTTTTGTGTACCCAATACATAGGCTAGAATTACTGCTTAAACCTCATCTGTATGCAGCATAAGGCTACATGCCTCTCCTCAGCACTGTTTATTACCATCTTGGGCTTGCTTTATTTATCTATCTATCCGATCCCTATTCCTCCCAGGAGATAGCCATAGCAGAAGAGTTCCATTTATTCATGTACTTACATTCCCTACACTTAAGGTGGCTTGCTTCATATTTACTCTTAAACCTCTGGATTTCATAGCCTCTCTCCATAACAATCCCTTCACATTCTTTAAAATGTATAAAAAGTAAAACCCAAACTGCAACAAACAAACCTTTGAAGGCAATCAATTCATGAATAAAAATGTCTTAGGTATTATTCATCTATCTAATTCTGTGTATACAAGGCTGACATCCCTCTTAAGGAGAGGTAATCAGGACAAGGCATCCATGCACACACATTCACATGAATTTACTCGCATCTTTTCCTCCAGGCCTCCACGGGAGAAGGGACCAATATTCACTGTGACACACTTAGTACAACTGGCTATTTCCGCTGCAAGGCCCGACAACACAGTTGATTTACCATAACAGACTCATCCCTTTCCCCACACATGACCCAATCAGATAATCATACCTGATGTGGGAAAACCTTCCACAAAAACCGTCAAGGTCACGTCATTCATGCATCCACAAATGTTCTCCATTCATGTCTATTGTGCACGAACCATTCTTTCTTGCTTTATTTGGAGACCAATCACTCGCATTATTAGCCATTCTAAATCATGGCCTTCTTCTACTAATTCTGACACATGTTCCTAAATATTAACCCAAAGGTTGGCTAAGATAGAAGAGTATTCATTCCTGTCCTTGCATGTTTTAATCCTCTCATTCTCCTTTTTCCCCTTTCTCTCAAGTCCTCTAGCATAGTCCTCCAATTTCAATGCAGGTTGTCCCATTGCACCCACTGCATCTACAATAATTATATACCTATACACTATCTTACTTTCTGACATTCTTTCTGTGTGGCCAGTCGTAGGAGGCTACATTTAACATCCTCAACCATTCTGTATTTTATTCTTTCGCCTATGCTGGATATATAAAATTAATAGGTGATTTAATAATTTCCCCGAGCTAGGTAACTAAAGACCACATGGTTCTGCTAGGGTTAATGAGAAAGTACTACTTCTCTCACCAAGAAGCTGCCATGAGCTAGGATCAAACTCGCAACCTTTAGGCTGAGCAGAGCACTGTACCAGAGCTCTGTATTTTATTCTGCACTCTCGTCTTGCTTGCACATGTGATTGATGGTACAATTATTCCATAGTCCTTTTTACTTCCATGCTTACCATTCTTTCATCATATGCTCTAGAAATCCATCTTCTTTCCTCCCTTGAACAGCTCTTTCTCTCTTCTTACCCTCCACTTTTTCACCTCACCTCATTCCCTTTGCTGCTCACATTTCTCCCTCATCCTTAACTTCCTTTTAATATGCCTTTTATCCTACTTCAATTTCTCATTTAGTTGTCTTCTAGTCTTCATCTTCCATTTACCATACATTCTCTTATTTCATCTCTTCTTTTGCCATTTCATCTCCACCAATTCCTCTTTTACAGCTTACAATACATTTTTGAAGATTTCAAAAACCTCCTCAGCATTTGCATCTCTATTCACATTCTCCCACTCATCATTCAGTGCTTCAGTATCTCTTCACTGATATTTCTCTATTATTTTTTATCCTAAACCTCTTCTGTACTATTAACACTATTAACTTCTTCACTACATGTAACCCATATAGTCATAGCAACAGTTCTCAGCCGTCATGTATGCATGTAATGCTCAGTTCCAGCGACGGCTCTTCAAAGTTGCATATTCTCAACCCTATTTCCACCTTTATAAAATTAATATAGAAGTATTACTTATACCAGTGGTGCATGTGGATGTAGGACAAGTATTCACAAGTTAACAACTCAGTTACTCAACATTCTTACCCTTCATGGGCATCAACCTGTCACGCTGCCAGTCACCCTTTTTTGCCCCCATTCCGTTCACTCTCCATACCTCGTTTATGCCTCCGAGGATGTGGGAAGACCAGGGAAACTTTTATGTCTTCCTTATTGTCATCATTGTACTCCTCATTGTTCAAGGGTAAACGTTGTGGTGGTGGAGGGTGGAGTGGGAAGACATGTCTGCACTACGGTGTCCCACTCCTGCAATTCCTCGTTACCTAAGGAGTCCTGGAAGGCACTAACGTCATAATTGTTAAACTCCAGGACCATTTCCACAGCCTCGGAAAGTGTAAAAACGTCCATGTTAAGGCATCAAGAAGGAGTATGACTAAACTGCCTTCCAAATATAAAGAAAAATAAATATATAAAGGGATGGCTAGCAATAGTATGTGGTTTATATGTTATATGTATACTTCTTCATGTACTATCACAATTCTCTATAGTAATTTATGTATTAGCCTTTCTCATGGCATCTACAGTTCCTTATGAGATAGCATTGTTTGTCAATTCATCAGTCCATGAGCACTTCAAATTCAATATTAGCTTAAATCAAAACATTCATCATGTTCATGTTCAATTTTTTTTTTTTTTTCTATACTCAGAACAGTTTATTTCTCGTCCTGGAATCAATGGTGGACACATTATAGGACTATACATCTTTCTGGTTTGCTGGTTTTGCATACTTTCCACACTGCTCACTTAATAACACAATTTTTCAGTTTTAAATCATTTACTTCCTGCTTCTCTCCATTTAAATAAATGTTAGCCTTAATAACCACCAAGTTATATCACCTTGTCCAAAGCCCCTTGAATTAAAAAAAAGTTAAATTTCAAACCCTTTCCACCATCACACGCTACACTCCTATTTGCCCTCTCATAGGTGTGTCCAGCATATTTTTGCCTGGGACTCTTTCGACCCACGTAATCTAGTTCTCAGTGACCTTGTTTGGGTGGGGCTACATCCCCTGTGGCCACCCTTTTAATCCAGCCTAGGTTTTTGCAGATTGATAAGGTAGCTAAGATCAGTCAGCAGGATGGAGGTATATTACATAGCTGTAATTGACAGTTGTCAAGGATGACATTTAATAACTGCAGGTTACTGATTTCTACAGATGTTTGTTGCTCTTCACTAAGATTACATTTATGGTACGTTATGGTTATACGAGTCACACACTTTGTCAATGCTATCTATAACTTATTGCATATCATTGATGTAACACGGTTTTGCCATGACAAATAAATGATAACAAATCAGCAGTCAGGTTGGAAGAATACTACCGCCATATTCCCTGCATGTTGTAGGAAGCAACTGTTGGGGATGGAACGAGGGGACAGGGGAGTCTATCCTCTGTATTTTTTCCTACTATAAGACAAGGAGTAGAGGGGAAAGGGAGATTAAATTCTTCTCAAATCCTAGATTGGGTCAATGAATGTGTGTGTATGAAGTAAGCAAGGGAGGAAATTGGGAAAATGGTTGTAGAGAAAAAGATGGAATTGTTACATCTGAGTAAAACAAAGATGAAGGGAAGTGTGATTCTGAGTTTGCAAACGTGATCGTATGAAGGTCAGGTGTTGTGAGAGGAAGAGCGAGAGAAAGAAAGATCTTATTGGTTAGCCGAGAGGTTAACCAGAATGTTGGAATAGAATAAAGTTTCATCGTGACTTGTGGGTGAAAGTGAAATCTAGACGATTGTTGTAGGTGTTTGTAAATGTATATGGAGTGCGAGGAAATATTTTTTGGAATTAGGTATATTGATGAATTTTCTAGCAAATATGAATATAGTATTATTGGGAATCTAAATGATAGAGTTGGGAATGTAATAACTGAAGATGTCCTTGGTATGCATAGTGCCTGAAATAAACAAATATCCAGAAAAAATTATGGGATTATGCATTGAGCACTAGATGACAATTAGGAATGCAATGTATAAAATTGATATTTATTTTAGCTGGTATTTGGGGTGTTCACAAATTTAGAGAAACCATATGACATATCTGATAGTGAAATTGTGTATGTACTATTTCTAGATTGTATGGGATAGTAGGTGGATTATCAAATGAAGTGCAAAATTTTCATATAAACAGTATAGCATGCATTAATCCACTCAGTGCTAACTACGTCCATTTACGGCATCTTGCATACCAGCGCTCAGTGCCACTGCTGTTTATTTACGGCAATATCTTTGAATGATTATCTCTTAATGAAACATAACAGAAATCACACTGCTGGTCCTACCCAGTGAATGTGTGTGTTTGTTGGTGCAGTCTTTGTACGGGGCATGTGTGGCAAGCGAGTCAGTGCTCGTTGTCAGAGTTAATCATGGTGCGCTACAGGTTGAGTGACAAAGAAGATTTATGCTGAGTTATTAGCGTTTAGTGACGATGGAATGTTATCATGCACTCACTGGCTTATATAGAAGTAGCCTACCATTTGCATGCATATTGGCAGTGTGGTGAGATAATATAGAAACCAGGTGACACAACATCATTCATTAACATTAGTGGTGGTCACAAATCGTTAATATCCCTCACACCACTATCATCACTTTTCGTAATGCGATGCACCTACGCCACGCAACATATAAGGTGTTTAAAAAATGTTTAACTTTGCTAAACTGCTTTTTACTTATTTTCACATTAATTAGAAACTTTTCAGCTAATAAAAAGTTAAAAAATTGGCTGGTGCTATGGATGGGTCCAGGGTCAAAATAGCAAGCATCGTGTGGATTAAAGTGGGAAATAGCAGGAGTGGTTGGTTGTCCTGTTCAAGTGGGGTTACATTAGGGATGTGTAATGTCACCTTGGTTGTAAAATATTCCTATGGATGGAGTCTCAAGATGTATAAATGACAAAATATTGAGTACGTATAAGTTTGAGTCTGGTGAATGCTGATGGTAGAGTAGAATCTGGATCAATTGCTGTTTGCGGATGATAATGCACTGGTGGATGATTCAGAGGAGACGTTAAGCATACATGGCAAAGTGTATTATAATTGAAAGAGTACAGAGAAAATTATAACGGACAAAGTCGGTGAAAAGCAAAGTGACTTTAGAACATGAAATGATTGTGGAAATTATATCTTTGACGTTAGAATGATAACCAAGAAAATGTTGTCATAAGAGAATCTGTAGGATGCATTCATGGATTTGTTGATTGCATATTGTGTTATATAGCTATTGAAGATACATTGAGCAGCTGGCTAGTGCAGGGGAATGAACAAAAGAAAGAGAATTAATAACTCATTTATTTCAGGTAAATAACAAAGTTAAATTGAAGTTACAAGAAAAAACAGTGAAACTCACCAGGCAACACCTATATTGTATGATAACAGAAATTGTTCTTGTTTCAGAAGTATTGTCCATTCCTTCAGTCATTGGGGAAGCTCCAGTATATGATCCATCTTGGACATGGCAATGTTGTAACCTGAAAATAGTGCATTGTTTATCATATGATTAATTATGTCATTCCTTATTACCTCCACTATCTTGATCTCAACTCTGATGAAACTGAATGGTCTGTAAATTCCAGTCACTCTCCCATACTCCCATTTTTCATGTACTGGTGTGATACCTGTAAAATGTCATTACAATACATATAAGATAACACTCTAGGAGGATCTAAAACAATATTATGTCTTAAAAGTCACATTATGCATGTCATATTTACATTAACTTGAGTAGTAAGTTTATATTAGTGAATGGGATGAATCTAGTATAGAGACAATAAGTGAGTGTTTCCATTGCTGTTTCATTCATCAAATTCATGTTTTGGCATAATAGTATTTCTGAGCTTGCTTACATATCTATTATATTCTCTCTATCTCCGTGCAAGTATATATATATATATATATATATATATATATATATATATATATATATATATATATATATATATACATATATATATATATATATATATATATATATATATATATATATATATATATATATATATATACACACACACACACACACACACACTATGCATTGGTTCAGCTTAGTGAGCGTGAAAGTAAGTTACATGATTCCACAACCCTTACTAGAAGAGAACCGTTTCCTAGGTTCATATGATCAAATACATGGACCATCTTTTGCTGTCACAAGAATTTCAAGGAACAACTGGAACATTACATACTTTCTTGGACGCGAATGTGTCATGTGATACACCGCACGTCAATCAGTAGTTTCACCTGTTATTACTACCGTATAATATACTCCCTCAATGGCACTCATATAATGTCACTTTTGATGTTAGACGCAGTAGCAGCCAAAAAACAAGTGGGTCTCAGGCTGTAAGAAGTTACCATTTGGATGAAAAGCTAGTTCCTGTAAAGGTTCACGTAATACATGTCACTTACGTTTGGTCGTAAGTTAGGCCTACATAACCACACTACAAGTGGGATTTGCCTTAGCAATAGTTGCCACTGTTTTATGCACACATCCAACCTTTATCACGCTGCTCATAACTCCTCAGAAACGTGTTGAGGCTTAGGGACTATGCTGAGTATGCTCCATGCAGGCTACTGCAGTATCTGTTGACATCGCAGTGTTTGTTTACGTCAAGTAGTGACGCTCGACGTGCGCATGAACAACTCCAGGAGTAGGATTGGGTGCAAAGCACTCCAAAGTAAACCTCAAACAAATATTTTAGAAACTTTTTACGTGAAATGCAATTACAAAGTCTTAGAAGATAGAACCACAATCTACAAAATAACAAATAAATGCAGACATCGCTGGACAGATCATATACAATGTTTGCGTTATTCCAATGTCTCATAAAAAATGGTCGTGTGTAGCCTACCACCCAAAAACTTCAAATGACCATTTGGGTGCCCTTTGTGTTGCCAAAGTGTTTTTTCTTTGGCAGAGTAAGTGCCAACAACCAACAAGATGTCTGGAATGGCAGCCCTGTCTCACCTGCCTCCCGCTGCCCTTAATAAAACGGTAGCCATGAAGACAGTTGACACTAAGCCATTTGAACAGAGGTGAGACTGTTTTATTTATATGCAATTTTGTGTATAATTCAAATGATAACTTTCACGGCGATGCACAGCAGAATTTTAAGGTAAATGCAACCGTGACCGCGTACCACATCTTATGAATAGAATGTTGTCTTTAAATGATATATAACACTTGCACATTTATTATACCTGTCCGCAGCCTCTCCTTGGTGCCACCCACGTTGAGCCGGTCCTACCCGACGGAGAGCCGCGTCCTCGACTCCATCAGATTCCCCAACATCTTCACCTCTGCCACCGCCACCATGAAGACCCGCTACACACCTGCAGACTGGTCACAGAGTAGGAAGTAGCAGCATTATGGCTCATTAACTGCCGCTACCTGAATGATTTGTAACTAATGCATACACATTAGATCTTACCAGTAGTCTCATACATTATTATGATATTCCAACATGATAATTTATTAATCGTCATCATTTTTATCCATCTTTATTAGTAGCTGTAGTAATACTTAGACTAATATTAATATCTAGGGACACACCGCTAAGCATTGCTCAGTATGTTCTGAATTAAGCATTTTGTTTAGATGTCATGTCGGATCTTGAACCTTATATATATTTTCTGCCTGACACCCAGGTAACTTGGATCACTACAGTGACGCAGAGGCCACGAGGGGCATCTCGGAGCGTGTGAGAGATGACGCTGTCAGGCTGGTCGGGTGGGTCTCTTTGACTATAGCTTTGTAACTTTGTATATTTTACAATATCAGAGGATGATTTCTAAATGTAACAATTAAATGTAGAAAATGCCGTCCAATGATCAAAGTCCCACTTGATGACGTGTGGCAATACTTTGAGCAAATTGGAGAATCTTATCCACCAGTTTACGCTGAGGAAAAATATAATTGTGTTATTCCTGTCTCAACCGATGACAAGGGACTGTGACGGACGACTTAGTAACTTGACAAAAGTGAGATGATTCTGTTTTTCTTTGTTCATACTCAGAACATGCATTTGATGATGAGGATGAAGGTCATTGTCTATATTTCTAAAGCTGAGGGCACTTCTATGATTTAATTATGTGTCTGAAGTTATAAAGGTACATGCTTCATCCAGTCAGAAGGAGTAATTGTCCTCATTAAAACACCTTTTGATCTGTACTTCATTCCACTTGATGGCTGCCGGCTGTCATTAATCGCCTTTTGGACATAACTTTTCATCAAAAATAGTTTTGTGTCTAATACACAAATAAAACTTTAATACTTTAACAATATTTTACTTTTAATATCAAAATAAATCCAGCTCGATTTACTAAGGTAGTGATGGCCGGGTTTAAAATGTTCCTTATGCTTGGTGTTTCTACTGATGTAAGAATAATAAGAATAATTTTTATTTTCGTGAACATAATTTCTTTAACAAAAAACAAAGACAACTATCTCTCAGCCTTTACTTCACACAGGTTCACGTATGACCGC
Organism: Cancer borealis; assembly: GCA_036785275.1. Lineage (NCBI taxonomy): Eukaryota > Metazoa > Arthropoda > Malacostraca > Decapoda > Cancridae > Cancer > Cancer borealis. Next base: position 25,616 of record JAXIVD010001477.1, on the reverse strand, counting down.
ACCAATATCGCACAGAGGGAGAGCTCACAGCGACTTGGGGAGAGGGTGAGTGACATCACCTTCTGGCGAAGTGAGTTAATGCAGGAGTTGGACAGGATGCTGGCAGAGACCAATCGACTAAATGACTCTCGTAGGATGCTGGAACACGCCCTCAAAGACACTGAGAATCCGTTTCACGTTACGAAGGAATGCTTGTACTTCAGGGAAAACAGGCAAGGTGAGTCTCTGTTCTGAGCACATTCAAACATGAGGTCGTGTGCTTGAAAAAGAAATACAAGTAAATCTGAATCTTCTTGGTTATATGTCTGATATTTATTGTAAGTAAGTAGTTATAATATTTGACGTGCTTCCATCATCTAACAGCACGTCAATTATTTATAGCATTTGCACATGGCTATTGTTATGTATATTATAAAGAAATTATAAAAATGCTCTTTTTTCTTCTTATATGTTCAGGGCATTACTCCAGTTGTGCTATACTTGTAATGGATCAACACCATCACAACACTCTTGACAAACTAATTCATTACCAAACTGATTTACGGAAGTGTTTTCTCCCTTACCTTGTTTATTAATTCAGCGGCATCGTTCAATTAATTTGAGTACTAATTCCCTAATCTTCCACTTCTTATAAAATCCAATTACTATTACGTCTAGGAATTGACCTTGTGCGTGACCATCCTGAGGAGTCACTGTTACGTGAAGTGGACATGATCAAGGATTGTCAGGCGCGCATGAAAAACCTTCTGGACCGAGTCAACCTCCAGGTATGGATAACAAGTTTTATTGAGATTTCAGTGATGAACAGACGTAAATCTCGACAAAAAACTGGCAATTTTAGGCCACCCAAGATATTTGTAACATGTCTCTTCGTAATAGTATGATTCGTAATAGTTTGATGCTAATTGCGTTTTATGATATCTGCCATTTTATAAAGTTTCACCCTGACTTGCTTGCTCCCTCAGCTGACTCGAAACCGTGCAGCGCGGCAAGACTTGGAACATGATACCATGAACAAGAACCACGCCCTCGTCATTGACTCCACGCAGCACTCCCTCTACAACCACTCCCCAGCCATCACTTACTACCCTGGCATTGAACGGGTCGACAACACGTAAGATGAATAGTATTAAAAGATTTTCCAATTCACTTTGATTGGTTGATTGAATGTGATATGCATGGAGCCGCTACATGAAACAGGATGTGGTACTGTGGTAGAATCGATTTTCTTACACTACAGATGTCATTATGTATGTGTATGATTATTTTTTGTGTTCTGATGCAGAATGAGCGTCCCGGCGACCTGGGCAGAGTTCACCAATCGCAACATCCAGCAGAGTCAGAGCGAGAGGAGTGGCTCTCAAAGGACACGACAAGATGTTGACAGTCTTTTGGCGGCTACTCACCAAGATATGTGGACGTCTTGGTCATCATCTAACACTGCACTGACACACAGGCTAGGCGAAAGCAACGACACCAGGAACAAACTTCTTGCACACCGGGACAGGGTGAGTGAGGGAAGAAGTGGGAATTAAATAGTAGCAGTGAAGGGAATATAATCATTAAAGGAAAATATTATCTTTTCTCTTTATATGAATTAATGATCAAAATCAGTAGAAATTTTCCACTATGTTCTCAGTCCTGTCTCATATCACTGTTAAGGTACAACGGGAGATGAACGACTTGGAGCGTCACATCGACCTGCTCAAGAAGGCTATACTCGATAAGTCCGCCCCGTTGAAGGTGGCTCAGACCAGACTAGAGGGCCGCACGCACCGCCCTGAGATGGAGCTCTGCAGGGACCCTCCCCAGCACAGGTCACGAATACATTCCCGCTACATTATATTATGTTCATATTGGCTGGGTGGATAAGCTTCTCCTTCAGTCACTTAAAATCATTCTCTTCAAACAGTTATCAGTCACATGCATGCATCGGGAGAGTTTAATGAATGTCGTTAACAGTTGATCTAATTATGTACATCAGAAAGGGAGTGGGAGTTGTAGCTAAAGTGGAACTATTCCATCCAATTATTCTGATAAGTTTGGTATGCATTAGTGTCGTTCTGGTGTCTATAGTAAAGGTTTTAGATATAATACTATACTAACTTTAGAAGGAAGTTATTTGAATATATAGTTACACTATTAATACATGCATGTCCATGTTTAATTCTTTATTTGAGTCTGAAACGCGTTATTTTACAGGATGGTGAGGGAGGTACAAGAATTAAGTGAGAGCGTGGAGTCCCTGCGAATAAAGCTGTCCGAGGCTGAAAGCTCCCTTCACCGCCTGGCCCAGACACGCGCCAGGCTGGACCACGACATCGGCGTCAAGACAAACTCCCTTTACATAGACCGTGATAAATGCCTCTCCATCAGAAAGAGTTTTCCCTTGTCACAGCCGCACCTCGTCGACTTCACTTTGTACTAACACATCTGTTTCAGACGCCACTGCACTAAATGATGCCATGACCACTACTATAATCAGGAAGACATTGCACTAAAGGAGGTGGGGGAATCTTTGCCCCTGAAGATACTTGAAAATTGACCTCCAAGTAAGAATGACATGAATGTCTCTATGAAGCAAAATAAAGATAAGTAGCAGATGCATATACGGAATCCACCTTACACCCACCTCCTTCTTATGTGCATTGTAATAGTTCCAAGTTCAGTATTTATGAAGAAAGGTTAATACACTAGAATAATGTACACTTTTACATACAATACTTAACATTGCTATAATGAAACATATGTGTTTATCATTAGTTGATATCTTGTATTAATTAAGCTGATACAAACGAGCAGCAACACGAATGTTTGATGTGAACCAATCAGCGACGTGACTGTAAAAACGTGTATGACCGTTGGGTGCAACTTAATTAAGGAATTGCAGACCAGACTAACGTAAGGGGACTATACTTTACTACTCACAAGAATGACATAACAATAGTCTACATTTATTTCAACATGACGTAATTAATATGCAAGTTGTTCAGAAGACATATACCTTGTGATGTTTCTTTTGGTTCAGTTATCTATGTCTTTTCAGATAGTAAAGTCTTCGTTGAAATGAGACACAAGAATATTCAGAATGAGGCTGATGTGAGGACTAGTACATTTTACACGTGTAATCATTATCAACTGAACACTAGCACATTTTACCTCTTTCCTGTTATATAGTTTTACAGCGGCACACCGTCCCCCTGTACTTGTCATATAAAAAAATTAATGAGGGAATCAGGGAAAGGGGAAACAAACACAAAAGTATTTCTGTACCCCTGATAATAGTGTGCTTACTTCATGACCAACGTTACTGTTTTGTTGTGTTCTTTTACATAACCTAAACTTGTCTCTTTTTCCTTTTAACGAGTAATGTAGTCAAAGGGATAAAATTAATGTAACTAGCACTAAATCCGCTAGTTTTTAGGGAACAAAACTTGACCAAAACTTCAAATACTGCCATAACATCTGACTTCCATCTTTTGTACGTGCATGTAGAACCTCTTTCAGGAGACAGTGTAACGCTCTCTAGTCTATAGTCTTATGTATGTATCACCAGGAGATTTTGATAGACTGTGAAACTCGATCTGGTAATATTGAAAGTGGTGATAAAGTGATAGCATTGCATGATGGAAGAGAGTATATGCAATGGTAACAATGTATGGTGAAAGAGTGTTGTATGTAGAGTGACAGCAATGCATAATAGAAGTGTTGTATGTAAGCAGAATGATAATAATATATGGTTAAAGAGAGTTAACAATGACATGACCTACTGGCTATTGTGTACGTTGAGGAGTGGTGAGTTTGTTTGTAAGTCTTGTTTGAAATCATTCTTAGAATGTGCTTGGTATATGATTGTTAAGCTGGCAGTTAGAGTCTCAGAAAAAAGGATGTTGGGCTGCTAATAAGGGGAGGATTTATATCTGCTGCCTCGGTGTCTCTCACTTCATGCAGTTAAAATGATTAGCAATGATCTGTTGTTCCAGTGTTGGATGTGCTTAACTACAGCATTTTCATATACAATGCATATTTTGAAAGATTTTCCTTAATACAATAGTAATAGTAATAGTAATAGTATTAGTAATAATAGCAATGATAGTAATAATGAGAAAAGTAGTAATAATCATAATGATAGTAATAATAATAATAGTAATGAGAATAATAATAATAATAAAAAACAATAACAATAATAATAGAATAGTTATCACCAGTTTGTATTCTACCACGTGTGCCTCATGGTGAAAAATAGTGACTTATTCAGTGCTTTAATGCCCCACTGTGATGGCACGTTACACACTAGTTAGCTGTGCACCATTCACTTTTGTAATGAACACCTCGGAGTAAACTGTAATACTGCCAACCTGACTCCTCACGGATGATCATAGTGACCTTAACTGAACCCCAAGTCACCCGGAAAGGAAGTCTTGCCACGCGTCGAGTTCTAACATGTAAGGGAACGGCCAAGGGCATGATGATATGGAGTAGTAAGTAGTTTTAAGGAACTTTTGAATCGTGAAGTCGTTAGTTCATCAGAATTGATTCGATCCTGCACTATGGTAGTTTAGTAATTCCTCTACATTCTGTATTCAAAACTTTATGCAAACAAATACAATGATTAACCATTAGATTGATGTTTTATTATCTTAATGTGTGTTTGATAATGTTTATTAAAGTTATGTCTCGGGAAATCAAATTCAAAATCTAATTTAGATCCATTCAAGTCCCGATATTCTGAGCATTATGAAGCTAACATTCATGAGTGAAGGTGCCTAGTAAGGACTCATTCACATATCAACTTCGGTAATGATAATGTAAAAAAATAAAAGACTTTGAAAGGGCATGTCCCAAAGAGACGCATTAATTATTCTTATGGAAGTGAGAAGTGCAAGAACCGAATGATCTATTATTGTTACATAATCTAGTTCAACCAGCGTCTGTCTTGACATTGGGTAAGCAGGAATTGTACCAAAAGATCACTTGATTCAATATAACAAGGAGAGATCTGGGAACATCCTGAAAATGCGATGTTGAAGAATATCGTGGAATGAATCACAGTAACGCACATATTTACTTATGTATTAAATATATAATATATTAGATATATTTGTTTGCTCACCAATGAAAAGTCAATTTGCTGAAATAGCCATGTTCCAAATTTCTCTTGGATAAGTTAAGGCCTGTCACTTGCATAACTGAAAATATCACTTCCGCCTGTACAGTCATGTGGCATGTTAATTATAAGTAACAAGTTGCAAAGGGCAGAGGCAACCAAAATAATACTCGTAATGTTCGTGGCGGAAACAGGTTGATTGATGGTGTCAAGAATGACCAACACTAGGGACAGCAGATTAATAAAACAATTGTAATTTATTCGTACCTTATGCTCCTTACTGGTAATGATGATGATGATGAAAAGAAATAGTGACAGTTCCAATTTTCCCATAGTTAGCCCGTGTTAAAAAGTCACACTTCAACTACAAAAGGATGTGATAGACTTCCTCAGGTTTGTGGCAATATTCACGGTATACATATATTTAGTCATATGATAAAGAAACAGGACAAGCTACGATGAAAGACAAACGTGTAGGCGATGAACTAGATGTGAGGAGGAGACAGGCAACAGAAAGGTAACAGCGTGACAGGAACAAAAGGACGTGTAATATTATAGTACTGTTCAGCTCCAGTAGATAACGACGAGATGGCGTGACAGGATGACTTCACCCCCCTACTCTCTCTCTCTCTCTCTCTCTCTCTCTCTCTCTCTCTCTCTCTCTCTCTCTCTCTCTCTCTCTCTCTCTCTCATTGGAGATTGCCAGCAAAAATGTAAATTTTTACGGCTTTTCTCCAATTTCGTCAGGTTTCACCACTTCTATTTTTATATTCTTTTTATATCCTTTCCTTTGCTTTCTTTGGACTTTGTTAATTTCTCTGTGTGGGTTTCCATAGTTTCAGAATTTTGTATCTATGTCTTTCGCAAAGAACAGAAAACGAGAGAGAGAGAGAGAGAGAGAGAGAGAGAGAGAGAGAGAGAGAGAGAGAGAGAGAGAGAGAGAGAGAGAGAGAGAGAGTAGACACAGGCAAGCATAGTGCAGGGAGCTGAAACAGTGGGCATGAAAGGGGCAAGTAAAAAAAGGAAGAAAATAGTATATATATATATATATATATATATATATATATATATATATATATATATATATATATATATATATATGTGTGTGTGTGTATATATATATATATATATATATATATATATATATATATATATATATATATATATATATATATATATATATATATATATGTGTGTGTGTGTATATATATATATATATATATATATATATATATATATATATATATATATATATATATATATATATATATATATGTATATAATACGTGCGTCTCCCAAACCCCACAGTGTCTCCCAGGTTAAGAATTGAGTATCATACAGTACAGTGTTGGCTGGCATAAAGATATATCGTCCCTGGAATACACTTGTAGTTGTAAGTCCTCGCCGCACTATATATACTTAGAGACATCCATTGTGAGTAGCCTACTAACCTGCACATACCACTTCATATTAACATTATGAGCAAGTATCACGACAATCATTTCATTTTCATTAATGTCTTTATGTATTCATTTATTCTTATTTTGCACACACATTGGTCTACATCGTATCTAGTAGGTGGAAAGAAAAGTTTGCAAGTAAATATTCTTGTAATGCATTACGTTTGTTTCCTGGTATCAAAATACCCGCTTCATGCTAGGCTACTCATGCTGCTAGGCTGCATACACTTCTTTATCTTATTTTATGGACTTATCGAATCCACAATGAACCTTTATTATGTCAACTTTTAATACTGGTAATAGCTTTATTTTACTGTTTATAAGGCATAATGATTATATTATATTTAACCAGTTCTTTAATGTTTGATACCGTTCCTAGCAGCAGGGAACCAGCCTTCATGTATTCATTGTTTTATAATATACCACTATCTTCTTTCTAACTATTCAAAATAAGAAAAGAAAAATATAAATAATGAAAAAACGTAGAAGTGATTGACCAGTCTTTATCAATGGATTTATTAACAATAATTACATGACGATGCTAAGCTAGCGTCATGCATCACCGACCACGGTTTTAGTTCTCCCTGTCCTTACTTCTGATCATTTAGTTGTATTTTCTGGCAAAGATGTATCAATCAGTATTTTTCATGTAATAATAACACATTCTCATAGCCTATAATCACATTTTAATGATTAATAGATAAGTAAATAAAACAAAGGTGGTCCGACAGTTGCCAGATCTCGCTATTTTGAAGAAATTCGATCAGTGTAACTTTGTTAGAGTGAGTGTGAATACGCGTCCCAGGAGGCCTTCAAGATGGCTTTAAATTGAGTCCATTGACGTATTAGTAGGAGAGTTAGTAGAAAGCAGGCTATATCTGAGTCCTAGCGAGGGAAAGGTACGTAAATTAAGAATATAAGTCAGGTGAATGGAAGCATTGCACAGTTTAAAGACCGGTAGGTGAGTTTAAAGGCCGGTTCGTTCTGTGACTCAGTGCCGGGTTCGTTCTTGCTCGTGGCTCAAGGCAGCTGATTGGTGAGAGCGTAGTGCTCCTTCGTTAACTCTACCATAACTATATAATCCATAGCCGGAAGGGCTTTTCAAATTTATTAGTCTTGATTCTTAAACAAAGACGAATCAGGATTGCTCTGAGGGTATCCTGCTCCATCTTGGTCTGAGTAAAGATAGCGTCGCCACCGTGGTGGAAGAGGTGCAGGAGCAAAGGCATGACGGTCTGCTGTTCTCGTGAAGGCATCAAGACGGTGCAAGTCATTTTGATATTAAGGCCTCTTTCATACGTATCGACTTTTTCATGCTTTCAAATAACCATGGATGTCTATGGACGCTTTCACACGTCACGACCACGGCTGTGAACGGCGTTCTGCCGTCCACGGCCGCCATTGTCACCACGGCGCCCATTTGATACCGGTCGTGGACGGCGTAAAATGTACACTGCAGGCTATGGACGCGTTCACACTTGTTGGCCTTTCGCCGTCTCGACTCGACGGCGACGTTATTATTTAAAATATTTAAATCCATAATAACACATTTTATACATATTACTAGAAGGTAAATTTGCAGTTTCAACCAATATTTCCTATCTCTACCAGTGGCGTATGGTGGTTTCTGTCACTGGGTGTGCTGAACAGTGATTCTGTCCATAACTAACATATACCTAATTACTGATGTGTGCGTGCGCGCGCGTGTGTGTGTATGTATGTATGTATGTATGTATGTATGTATGTATGTGTGTGTGTGTGTGTGTGTGTGTGTGTGTGTGTGTGTGTGTGTGTGTGTGTGTGTGTGTGTGTGTGTGTGTAATTACAATTTTATAGTTATACAGTTAGTTGGAAAATAAAGGAAATTTTATGTGAAAACTTAGAATAATTAAATTTATTCATTTTGATTAGCTAAGCTTACCACCTAAATTACACAGTTGAGTGGTTGACATACCTGATTACTTATAATTCAATTCTATTCTTCGTGTTTTTGATATAAACTTATTCATGACTTCATCATAGAAAGAGCCTCTCTGTTTGATTTTAGTCAGGAAGATCTTTTCAATGGAGAGCAAACTGAGGCCACTCAGCCTCAAATGGCTCCCCTCAACACATTTCCCTGGTGGTGTAATAATGTGGCACCTGGCACTTCACAGCAGTCCTCAAGGTCACTGTCACAGCTCACGGAGACTCTACCATTGCCACAGTCATAGGTTACCACAACACCACCACAACATGCGTCCACCCCCTGTAGCACTGTCTTATCAGCCACTATTTCACCACAGTTATATGAGCCACTTTAATACCAGTCACATAACCACAAATACCGTCTATACCAGCGTAGCCGCTTTTCAAGGGAAATATATTTTTAAGAATACCAGCGTAGCAGCAGGAGGCTCTCTCGTATCCCTCCGCCGGCAGATGGGAGTGAATGTCACATTCAATCCCATCTCCCCTCTTTATCCATTACCATGGTAACGACATCATTAAGATGCAAACACACCGCAACACAATAATAATTACAATATACTCACAATTCACAACTAGTCATTTATCTAGTCAAGGGAAATGCATGTGCTCCCCCGACACAAGCGTCAATGAAACTGAGTTAGTATAACTTGGGTTACTTGGCAACTCAACTTACTTCTGTTGTTTCATCGGTAAGAGAGTCCATAACTTAGGTTGCACTCAATCCTTATTTCTGATTAAGTGACTTAATAACATTTGGTTTCATAATAGATACTATATTATAATTCTTGCAAATCTTAATTATGCTCATATAATGAATGGCAAAGACACTTTATACCTTCTAGCCAATATAAAATATCAGCACCAAAAACGAACGCAAGTAGTGTGCATTTGTAGAGCCGCACACCAAGCTCCATATATTCAACAGTCTGCCCTCCCACTCCACCATATGCGCTATGCTACATAATGATACAATTGATTATTGGGTGTGCAGTGCTTCTACAGAACACCTATAATACACAAAATAAAATACAGGGCTAAAAACAATTAGAAAAATATCGTTTCCCACTTACTGCTGAATTTATTTATAACTATCATGCTTTTCTCTCTCTGAATGAGGGTGTGCGGCGCACACCTAGCACACTCTGAATATACACCCCTGGAGTTTAATTAGGTCTATCAGATACTGCAATGATATTTCCAATATATCAAATAGCTTCCGAGAAAATTTGAACGAAATCTATTTTTTGGAGAAAAAAATACGGTTTAATTTTACTGCTTAATTAGTATACATAGAACAAATCTTTATTATGACAGTTGTATAATTTAAATAGGTCTATCGGATGCTGCAATGATATTTTCAATAACTCTAATAGCTTCCGAGAAAATAAGAACGAAATTTTATATATTTTTTAAGATATGGTTTAATTTTACTGGGTAATTATTATACATAGAACAAATATTCATTATGACAGTTGTAGAGTTTAATTAGGTCTATCAGATGCTGCAATGATATTTCCACTATCTCTAATAGCTTCCAAGAAAATTAGAACAAAATCTATTTTATGGAAAAAAAGATACGGTTTAATTTTACTGCATAAATATTATACATAGAACAAATATTTATTATGACAGTTGTAGAGTTTAATTAGGTCTATCAGATGCTGCAATGAGATTTCCAATATATCTAATAGCTTCCGAGAAAATTTGAACGAAATCTATTTTTTGGAAAAAAGATACCGTTTAATTTTACTGCGTAATTATTATAAATAGAAAAAATATTTATAATGACAGATTTAGAGGTTAATGGGTTCTATCAGATGCTGCAATGATATTTCCAATAACTCTAATAGCTTCCGAGAAAATTATAATGAAATCTTTTTTTTTTATAAGATATGGTTTAAATTTACTGCGTAATTATTATACATAGAACACATATTCATTATGACAGTTGTAGAGTTTAATTAGGTCTATCAGATGCTGCAATGATATTTCCAATATTTTTAATAGCTACCGAGAAAATTAGAACAAAATCTATTTTATGGAAAAAAGATACGGTTTATTTTTGCTGCTTAATAATTTTACATAGAAAAAATATTCATTATGACAGTTGTAGAGTTTAATTAGGTCTATCAGATGCTGCAATGATATTTCCAATACCTCTAATAGCTTCCGAGAAAATTAGAACGAAATCTGTTTTTTGGCATAAAGATATGGTTTAATTTTACAGAATAATTATTATACATAGAACAAATATTCATTATGACAGTTGTAGAGGGTAATTAGATCTATCAGATGCTGCAATGATATTTCCAATATCTCTAATAGCTTCCGAGAAAATTAGAACGAAATATAATTTATGGAAAAAAGATACGGTTTAATTTTACTGCGTAATTATTATACATAGAACAAAATATTATAACAGTTTTAGAGTTTAATTAGGTCTATCAGATGCTGCAATGATATTTCCAATATCCCTAATAGCTTCCGAGAAAATGAGAACGAAATCTATTATTTGGAAAAAAGATATGGTTTAGTTTTACTGCGTAATTATTATACATAGAACAAATATTCATTAGGAAAGTTGTAGAGTTTAATTAGATCTATCAGATGCTGCAATGATATTTCCAATATCTCTAATAGCTTCCGAGAAAATTAGAACGAAATCTATTTTTTTAGAAAAAAGATAATGTTTAATTTTACTGCGTAATTTGTATACATAGAACAAATATTCATTATTACAGTTGTAGAGTTTAATTAGGTCTATCAGATGCTGCAATGATATTTCCAATATATGTAATAGCTTTCGAGAAAATTAGAACGAAATATGTTTTTTGATAAAAATATACGGTTTAATTTTACTGAGTAATTATTATACATAGAACAAAAACTCATTATGTCTGTTGGAGAGTTTAATTAGGTCTATCAGATTCTGCAATGATATTTCCAATATCTCTAAAAGCTTCCGAGAAAATTAGAACGAAATATATTTTTTGGCAAAAAGATATGGTTTAATTTTAGTGCGTAATTATTATACATAGAACATATATTCATTATGACAGTTGTAGGGTTTAATTAGGTCTATCAGATGCTGCAATGATATTTCCAATATCTCTAATAGGTTCCGAGAAAATTAGAACGAAATCTATTTTTTTGGATAAAAGATACGGTTTAATTTTACTGCGTAATTATTATACATAGAACAAATATTCATTATGACAGTTGTAGAGTTTAATTAGGTCTATCAGATGCTGCAATGATATTTCCAATATCTCTAATAGCTTCCGAGAAAATTAGAACGAAATATATTTTTTGGTAAAAATATACGGTTTAATTTTACTGCTTAATTATTATACATAGAACAAATATTCATTATGACAGTTGTAGAGTTTAATTAGGTCTATTAGATGCTGCAATGATATTTCCAATATCTCTAATAGCTTTCGAGAAAGTTAGGACGAAATCTATTTATTGGCAAAAAGATATAGTTAAATTTTACTGCGTAATTATTATACATGAAAAAAATATTCATTATGACAGTTGTAGAGTTTACTTAGGTCTATCAGATGTTGCAATGATATTTCCAATATCTCTGATAGCTTCCGAGAAAATTAGAACGAAATCTATTTTATGGAAAAAAAGATACAGTTTAATTTTACTGCGTAATTATTATACATAGATCAAATATTCATTATGAAAGTTTTAGAGTTTAATTAGGTCTATCAGATGCTGCAATGATATTTCCAATATCTCTAATAGCTTCCGAGAAAATTAGAACGAAATCTATTTTATGGAAAAAAAGATACGGTTTAATTTTACTGCGTAATTATTATACATAGAAAAAATATTCATTATGACAGTTGTTGGGTTTAATTAGGTCTATCAGATGCTGCAATGATATTTCCAATATCTCTAATAGCTTCCGAGGAAATTAGAATGAAATCAATTATTTTGAAAAAAGATACGGTTTAATTTTACTGCGTAATTATTATACATAGAACAAATATTCATTATGACAAATGTAGGGTTTAATTAGGTCTATCAGATGCTGCAATGATATTTCTAATATCTCTAATAGCTTCCAAGAAAATTTGAACAAAATTAAATTTTTCGGAAAAAAGATATGGTTTAATTTTACTGTCTAATTATTACACATAGAACAAATATTCATTATGACAATTGTAGAGTATAATTAGATCTATCAGATGCTGCAATTATATTTCCAATATCTCTAATAGCTTCCGAGAAAATTAGAACGAAATCTATTTTTTGGCAAAAAGATATGGTTTAATTTTACTGCGTAATTATTATACATACAATAAATATTTATTATGACAGTTGTAGAGTTTAATTAGGTCTATTAGATGCTGCAATGATATTTCAAATATCTCTAATAGTTTCCGAGAAAATTTGAACGAAATCTATTTATTGGAAAAAAGATACGATTTAATTTTACTGCGTAATTATTATACATAGAACAAATATTCATTATGACAGTTATAGGGTTTAATCAGGTCTGTCAGTGCGTGCGTGTGTGTGTGTGTGTGTGTGTGTGTGTGTGTGTGTGTGTGTGTGTGTGTG
>JAXIVD010001476.1:2500-84977 GCA_036785275.1 Cancer borealis | reverse complement strand
GTTACGATGTTTAATGCTTAACGAATTAAAGTATAGGTTATACTGTATAGCTTATATTTGTTGATATCAGTATTTATTTTATTATTACACATACCAATGGACTGAACGTTTGCTTTCTGATCTTTTTCTTTTTCAGTGGTGCTCCCATTGCTACTATTACTATTACTGTCACTGATGGTAATGCTGGTGCTGTTGTCAGTGGCTTCTTGTGGCCTGGTTTCTACTTCTTCACCATTATTCTCATCTTCACTACTGGAGTCATCAAGGTTACTGTTGGTAATAAAACATTAAGCATTTATTGAAGTAAATTAATTAATTTATCTATGCAACTATGCAACCTGTTCCTTTTCAGCAATCATGTTCCTATGACAATCAGGGTAACTTTTAATTTTCAAGTTACTAATCTATGTCTCGACCTATCTATCTGATGCTTGTTTCTAGGAACAACCCATTGCCCAGGGAATGGTCACAGCAGTAGAGTGAACATTTATTTTGTCCATCCTCCTTTGCATATACTAATCCTCTTAATCTCCTCTCTCCTTTTTCTTACACGTACTCTAACACTTAGTTCTTCCTTTGCACAGGGGTCGTCTTCTAACATGTATATATATATATATATATATATATATATATATATATATATATATATATATATATATATATATATATATATATATATATATATATACTTTTTCATTCTTTATTTTTTTCTATGTCGTCAAACAATCTTAGGGTGATGCATTTGACCTCAATCACTCCACATTCTATTACATTACTTCATCTCTAATAGAAGAGCCAAGTTTGTTGTAGGTTGATTAATTTATTATTTCACCCCTCCGTTTACAAGCACACTGACATTGTGAAGAGACTTCGGGACCAGAGATTTTGGCTTAATGTTGTGATAGAGAGCTTTTGGTATTCTCTACAGCCATGGATTTCAGTATCTGGTTCAATAAATTTTTGCTTGTCCTTTTACTTTTTTTTCTAGCAATATTTTCCCTTGTTTCATCTGTCTTTTCTTTTATACATCCCACTATCCCCTTCTTTTCCTGAAGTGTGCAAGCTGTGCTAAGAGGATGAGAGGCTAACTTGAAGTCCAGTCATAAACGGCCTGAAGGTGCCATAGGCAGAGTATACCTTCCTTCTTTCAATGTCTTTACTCCCCATGAGGGTTATGGGAAGCTCGTCAGTTATATCTCCCACTTAGAATCGTGTTCACCATGGCCAATAATGACAACGCAAAATTAACAGCTGCATCAGGGAATGTACCACAAAAAATTATTCTCCAGATTTTCCTGTCTTTGACCCGAACATGCCTCTGACTTCTGATTTAAAAACTCTCTTATCCTCCCACATGTTTACTCCCTCATCCATTCCACCTACCCTTGTACCTAGTTCTTTAACACACATCCATCCTATGGCCTGGCATTGTTCTTTCTGTCTTGGGAAAACAGCCTCCCCTATCCTTATTTAGCACCCACCAAAAACTGGTGGCTACAGGATTGCATATCTGCTTTCCCACTCAAGTCTGGTGTCTCTCTTGCTCCATCATTATCAAAATGTCACGCTAATAACTGTCGACAGATGCAGCACATAGAATTACATCATAGTGCATTAAATTACAACAACAAAGCTTACAATTATATCATATCTTTGTTTCATTTTATTATTTTTTTAACAAAACCATAAAGTTTAGATGAGAAATGTAACCAAACATCATCTTTTCTAGTACCTTAGGAACATAACCTTTACCTATGGTACTAGAAAAGATGGGGTTTGATCATATTTATCATCTAAACATTATGGTTGTTAAAAAAAACTATGAAATGAAACAAAAGCATTGATTAATTGCAAGCTTTGATTATAATGTTACACAGCATGGTGCAATCCCCTGCACTGCCTCTTTCAACAGCTGTTAGCATGACATAATCCTGAGGCGTGAGCAAAAGATACGTCAGACTTGGACGATATGTGAAGATACGTCAGACTTGGGCTGATATGTAATCTTGTAGCCGCCAGCCTTTAGTGGGTGCTACATAAGGATCGGGGAAGTTGTTTTTACCAGGGAAAAGTCCATGGGACAGACAGGACGTATTGGCAGAACTGATGCCGTGTGATAGTAGGAAGTTGGGCTGAGATATGAGCGAGAGAGTTATGCATACCAGGAGACAGGCAGGATGTACTGGCGGTGATACAGTGACTATAAACAGTGGCCAGGTGAAAGGGGCCAGTCCACTAAGCTGATGTCAGGGTAGGGGGACTGTTTACAATGGTGGTCAGTAGTAAAGGAACACTGAAGTCTTCAACACATTGAAAAATAACGATTAATACAAAAAAATACTATTTCATGTGACGCTTCTAGACCCAATAATTAGTACATTGTAAAAAAAATTCAAAATAAATAAAAATTTTGTTAAAACTGAAGCAAGCAATATGGAAAAGGGTTGTCCTGGGCACCCCTTTGCTAAGAACATATTCCAGTCTTAGTTGGATTCCTTCAATGATGTGGGAAGATCCTCTTTGTCAATAATAATACCGTTTCTTACACAAACACCCTCTTCCGCCGTGGAACGTTGTTTAACAATTTGGCCGTTAGCCTCAGAGTGAACATAGCCTCAGAGAGGATCGTTTTGATGTGACTCGGCAGTGCTGAGTCACATCATAACAATAAAACATCACAATTACATATAATATATAAAAATAAAGGCATAATAAGCGAGTTACAGTAATCATCTGTATATTTTACTTCAGTGCTGAGTCAGTACTAAAATAAAATATACAGGTGATTACTGTAACTTACTTATTATACCTTTATTTTTGTATATTTCATGGAGTTTAAATATTTATGTATACTAAATGTAATATGGGTGGGTTTATAGGTGTTAGAGGCTCAATAAGACAGTATTCTGGTCCGTGTATGATACCTCCTCACTCAGTACATCTCTGGCGGGAACTGCTTGGGTCACGTCACCCTTGGCTTGGCGCCAACTCCAAAAAACATATCCTACATCTCCCCCTTCCCCCCAAGGAAAAAAAACCCTAAACATGTGCCTCTTTGAACAGGGGAAACAACAAAACAAGGAAAAATACATGACATTACATACAGATACACATTATGTGATGTAGTCTGACAGCCACCGAGGGGGCTGGTGCCTACGCATCTCCCACGGGGCAGTGGAAGGTGGTGTCATTCCCATCTGAGGTCCCGCAGCCAACTCCTTGGCTGTGTGCCTCTGGGCGCCTCGGGGACTGTGCGCCTTGGAGAGGGTGCTGCTCGGAGGTGACATTGGTTTCGGACGGAGATCCTGCCACTTCCAGCCAGCCTAACTGCATACTGCCTGAGTGGGCGGGCTTCAACCACCAGACCCATCCTGTTCCACAGCTTGGAGACGGAGTCTTGCACCCTAACCTGCTCACCCACCCATAGCAGGGGCAAATGACAGGACAGTTTCCCACGAGCTAGAATTTCTTCTTGAGCCTCAGCGCCCCGAGTTTCCCTGTCACAGAGCATTTGTCGCCAGTGTCTATCTACTCGGTAGTGCAGCTGGGCCGCTGGCACGCTGTCCCGAAGCTGACGTCCTGTAGCATGTTGTACAGGTGACTTGTTAATATCTCGTAGAGGTGTATTTAGGTACTGTAACAAAGCTTGTGCAGTCCAGGCTGCCTCCTGGTCCAGTGTTGCTTCTTAGCAGCCTCTTAGCTGTCTTAATGGCAGTCTCAGCCCTGCCGTTCGACTGAGGCTAGTATGCTGAAGAGAGCCGTACCCCCACTCCCCGAGACTTGAAGAAATTTATCATCTCGAAACTGGCCAGGTTCGTGCCGCCATCCAAAGCTATCTGTTCTGGAGCACCCCACCTCCTGAAGTACTCCCGTAAGCGAGTGATAATCCTCCCAGACATGGCCTCAGTGGGAAAGTGCGTAATTTCCAGCCAACCAGTGAGGCGGTCTGTGTATGCCAGATACGTGTGGCTGTCCAGGTGGAATAGGTCTGCTACCACCTGCTGGAGGGGGTAGTCGGGAATGGGTGTCAGGATGAGAGGTTCGTGAGGTTGGGAAGGAGTGTGAGTCTCGCAGACATCACACAGGGACCGAAGGTGCTGCAGGTCGCCCTCCATACCAGGCCAATATACCAACTGCCTGGCACGCCTCAACATTGAGTCAAGGCCCTGGTGTCCGGCATGAAGATTGGCTGCAATGTGGTGATGGAGGGACTTGGGAATGATCAGGCGCATACAGCCCTGGTCGAAAGTATAGATGACCAAGTCCGCGACTACGGCCGGGCGAAGGTAAGCCACCTCCTGTGACTTGTGGGGGTGCCACTCGTTTCCCTGCACCTTTAAGGTGAGCATCTGGTACCCTGGGTCCTCTGCTGCTGCCTTGGACACGGCGTCCTCATCCATGGTGACGCAGCCATCCTCATTTAATGTTGTGATCATGGCTATACACACTGCAGCGTGCAAATCATCCTCTAACTCCGTGTTCCCCATGTCGGAAGCCGCCTTGATGGAGGGGAAACGTGACAAGGCATCCGCAGCACAATTCCGCTTGCCTGGTAGGTACTTCATGGTGAACCTGTAAAGTATTGTCTTCTCCTTAAGCCTGAACAGGCGTAGGTTTACCCCATCTGTGAGTGCCCTGTCCCCAAACAAGCTGACCAGTGGGCGGTGATCAGTTACCAAGATGAGATTTGGGCACCCAAGAAGAAACAATCTGGCCTCGTGCAGGCACCGTGCCACCGCTAGTGCCTCACCTTTCACTGCAGCGTAGCTTGCCTCCGCTTTGCTGAGTTGCCGACTCCCACACAGAGCTAATCGCCAATCTCCTTTGCAGCAGAATGGTGAGTCTGGTGACGTGCAGGCACAGTACTGCTGCAGGACAACAAAACCAATGCCCTCTCTGCTCCAGTCTGTCACAGCTGCCGTGGACCTCATTTTGTCATACTACACCAGCCCCTGCCTGGCCAGCTGGCAGATGGTGTTCTGTGCCTGAAAGAATCTATGGCATAGCTGGTCGTTCCAGCTTGGTAGCTGGCTTCTTGAGGAGCTCACTAAGGGGCTCCATCACAGGTGCGGTTGCTAAGAAAAGAGCCAGCTGGTTGACTAGGCCGTACCACAATCTTATGTCCGTTATTGATGGCTGCTTTGGCATCGCCAAGTCCTTGATGGCCCTCAGACATTCAGATGATGGTTGATAGCAGCTCCAGCCGAGGTGAAAGCCCACGAACTTAACCTCCCTTCTGCAGAACTTGAATTTCTCGGGTTTTAGCATCACTCCTGCCCAAGCACACGTCTCCAGAAACTCAAAAATGTGCCAAAACGTCTCTTCTATGCTGGAATCATAAAGAAGAATGTCATCCACACACTTGTATCTCCGTGACACGTCCTGGATCACGTTGTCAAACCTCTTTGTGTAGACATTAGAGGCTGAGCAGTGCCCCATGAGCATCCTACGATACCGGAAGCAACCCCATGGTGTAATGAATGTTGTTAGATGCTTGCTTTCCTCCTGCAGTTCTAACTGGTGGAACCCCCAGAGGCATCAGCGACAGTCTTGAATAAGTGCCCTGGGACTTCGGAGACCATGTCGAATGGGGCTGGTGTGTAGTGGGTTTCCCTCAAATAACTAGCATTGGAAGTCCACGGTGCGTCTAGGTTGGCCATTCTTCTTAGCCACTACCACCATT
Organism: Cancer borealis; assembly: GCA_036785275.1. Classification (NCBI taxonomy): domain Eukaryota; kingdom Metazoa; phylum Arthropoda; class Malacostraca; order Decapoda; family Cancridae; genus Cancer; species Cancer borealis. The sequence goes on along the minus strand of JAXIVD010001476.1, from coordinate 79,294 downwards.
CTAGCACACCATTCTGTAGCTTAACCGACGGCCACCGACTCAATGACGCCTCATGTGATGTCTTCTTCCAACTGAGCCTTCACCTCCGCCTCCCAGTGTTTGGGAACGGAAGCAGGAGTATGGCAAGTGTATGGCACTGCTCCAGGTTTCAAATGGATGCGGTGCGGGGCACCAGCCATGAGTGGTAACGGAGACCTGCTGGTATTGAAGACGGTAGCCGAGAAGTGCCTAAGCAGCCATTCTTCTAATTTCGCTACATTCTCCTCCAATGGCAAAAAGGGCACTTCACTTGGTCGTGGGGTAAGGTCCTTGGTGACATGCAGCCCACCCACCATGGCCACAGCCCACAGGTGATGGGGAAAGTCACCAGGAATCAGGCCGAGACTCTTGCATGCCTCGAGTGACAGGTAAAGGGCCTTGGCTGTATCCACAAAGTAGACATCCTGAGTCGTGGCCTCCCCGCCCACACTGATGCGACATGGAGCAGACCCAAGGCACTGAAGCTGCTTGTCTGCTACGTCCCTTAACCCTTTGCAGGTCTGAAGGCGCCTCGGACGGAGTCCTAGATCATGTAGAAGAGTAAGCCCAGCCACATACACCATAGCACCGGTATCGGCAACTGCAGACACAGAAGTAAGCAGTGGCCTGCCGCCTCGGGCCTGGGACACCATCACCACCAGCCTCGAGGCCACGATATCTGAGCTGCCGCTGCTGTGACCGCGCCAGACACCACCGACACACTGGGGGCAGGCTTGCTTTTGCAACACTTTTTAAAGTACCTGACCCTCGAGCAAGAATGGCAAACTGCCCCGTTTACAGGGCAGTAGATTTTTCTAGGTATGTGAGCACCACCACAGTACCCACAGCAAGCACTGCTGCGTGTGCCTGTATGACGGGCGGCTGCTATTTCCCCAGGCTCAGCCGTGATGTCATCATCAGTCACACTGCTCGACTCTGGGCCAGCCGCGCAGCCAGGCGTATGATACAGGTAGCCCACGTCCCTCGCTGCAGCCTCGTAAAATGTACACTTATCTCTCAACTCCTCCACACTCTTATAATCACTGTGCGTTTGAAATACCTCTCTTTTCAATGCTGGGTCTTTCAAGCCCACCACAAGCTTGCGAAGCAGCATGTACTGAGAGAGATCACTAGCACACATAGGGCACTGAAACTCACACTCCACAGCCTCCTGAGCACACCTCTGAAAATACCTTTTCATGGGCTCCCCTTCATCCTGCCAGTTGTCAAAAAACTTGCATCACTGCACGGCCTGGTTTGATGCCCGCAGCACCAAGCCTCCAATGGCGTCCAGGGCCTCCTTGGGTGATAGCTGTTCCAACTGATCGCCCGGGAACCTGGAGTCGATCATCCGCTGGAGAGCCGGAACGCAGACTAGGCGGATGTGCAGGATGGCTGTGAGCTGCACCCATGTGTTCAATGTGATCCAAGAGTCCATGGGTTTGTGCCATGTCCTGAATGCTGCTCTGCCATCTCTGTCTCGCACTTTTCAGGAGCAACCGCCATGAAAGGCCTCACGACCTGAATGGGTGCAACACCACAGCTGTTTGCTGCCAGCGTTGCCATCTGAGCTAGAAGTGCATTCATGGCGGCCTGCTGGTGAACTTGTGTTGAGCCCCCACTAGGAATACCAAGGCTTCGGCAAGCTCTGGAGGGTATTAGGAAGCATGGATGTGGTGGAGCCATGCTGGTCTCGTTGTCAGGCCTACTGGATAAGAACCTGTATATCCTGACTCGTCTGCGCCATGTAGGAGACTCAGTAAAAGACAGTATTCTGGTCCACGTATAATAGACCCTCACTCAGTACAACTCTGGCGGGAACTGCTTGGGTCGCGTCACCCTTGGATTGGTGCCAACTCCGGAAAACATATCCTATAATAGGGAATTAATAATTTCCCCTAACACATACAGGATACACATACATATACAGGTCTGGAACACATCCCTATTCATCCCATTGAAATAATACTTCAGTATAGGCTCGATCAATTTACGATTGGATTGTCATGAACATAACCCAATCATAAATCACGGGAATAGTGTATACTCACCTTCAAATCATACATTCTCCCAAAACATTAAACCACTCACCAAGCCTCTATCCTGAGCTCTCTTTCCTCCATAACCCAGACAGTTTCCTCCTTTCACCCTCGCCCACTCCCATCCACTACCACCAATCATCCCCTTGCTTTATCCCTCCTTTTTGGTCCTCGCTATGGAACAAATACTTTAATATCTTTGTTTTTGCTCCCTACTCTGATAACACTCTTCAATTCCAAAAATGCATCCAAAGACAAAATGGGTAACTTTCCACACACGGCCTAACAGATCTCGCCTAGTCATTGTTGAGACAAAACACCAAGCTCAAACTGTTCTCTCTCTTAAAGACCTTGATGGGAAACCTATCCCAGTATCTCCTGATACCCAACCAGTGTTCCAAGTGGGAAAACAAATACGTACCATTACCAACCCTCAAAACGAAAAAAATAACCACATGACAAAAAAGTATCAAAAAAGTATCCAATACTGATTTTTATAAGATATACATAATTTATAATGAAGTTACTAAATATTATGAAATCCTTTCTAATCATAATTAAATTCAAGACATCTTACGCCTGGTATCGACAAAGAGTTTCTACAGTCTGCTACAACATGATTGTGTGCTAATAAAGGGACTCATCATGGTAATAACGATAATAAGAATAATGATAATGATAATGGTAAAAATAATGATAATGATAATGATAATAATTATAATAATAATAATAACTATTATTATATAAACAACAGCAACAAATGAAATGTGGATAAGCATGCTGTGCAAACAAGTATGTAGTAAATATTTAGAATAAAAAATTGTTGATTTCTATGCATTCTTACCTTTGCATTTTTTAAGCCACTCTATATGAGAGACATTACTCTTGAACCTTTACCTAATTCCTTCCCCACTGGTGTGCAAGATCAATGGATCGAGACTGTTAATTAATAAGAAGAAATAGTTGTTCATTTATTCGCCATTAGATGTGAATCAAGAAAATCTGTGTGGCCAAAAATGTGACCTAACCGACATACTCTGTTCAGTTAATTATTCGAGCCATTACTGAGCATGTTTTGTGTTCTGAGTCAACGTGCCATTAATACAGCCCTACTATTGGCTCGTCGATTTCCCCAGTTGATTTTAGGGTTGATAAAACAATAATGTCAATTTTGTATTATTTTAGTCTAGTGTCATAAAAACGAACCAGCACCGGCAAAACGTATCAAAATGGTACTTTTGTACCGTCACTGGGAATCCTGTACCCAGCTCAACATTCGCACTGGTACTGTTCTTATATTCCATGACATCTGCCCAGGTATCATTTGGCCCGACTGCTCTTCTGACCTCTTTGAACTTATTGCAGATGAGCATAATATCACTCATGTGTCCTGCTTTACCATTATCCCTAGTAGCCATAGCAGGAACCTAATAAATATTGCAAAAATTTTTTTTCAAAGGACAAGATATGTCAATGTATACATAAGTCGAACCTTCTGTAAGGTTAAATCTTATTAGGAGTGCACAAGTATGATAAAGCTGCTAGTGTAGATGGAATAACTGCAGAATTGTTAAGATATGGAAGAGAAATAGTGGTGGAATGGATTTGTTTGATATGTGATCTTGCATCGAGACTGAAAAGTACCAGATGAATGGAAGAAAGCAATTATTATACTCCTGCATAAAGTTATAGGTAGATAAATGTAATTATACCTTATAATGCCCCCAAAAAATGTATGGAAGAGTTTTGACGGAAAAACTGATGGAAGGAAAAGAAAAAAAAATTGCATACAGCCTTCATGGATCTAGAAAAACATTTGAGAGTTGATAGGGAAGCCTTTTGCAACGTTCTGGAAATTTATGTTGCTCGGAGTCAGGAATTCAAAAAAATTTATAGGGAAGTAAGTGCATGTATGAGAGTGGATAAAGTTCAGTGAAAGCTTTCCTGTAGGAGTCGGGATGAAATGAGGATGTGTGATGTCGCCATGGCTGTTTAATACATCCATGAATGGGAGTATAAAAGAAATTAAAGCTAATGTGGAGAACATAAGTGCATGACTGAAAATGAATGGGAAGGGTTGGGCGGTGGTAACATGTTTGTTTGCAAATAACACTTGTTTGCAAATGGTGAAGAGGAACTTCAAAGTGGTGTATGAATTCTATAATGTGTGTACGAGAAGGAAGCCAGAAGTAAATTCTGGAGGAGATAAGGTGATGGTCTTTGAAAGGAGAGCAGCAGAGGTAGTTGACTTTAATACACCTTATAGGATAGTGTGCCAATAGTAAGAAGGTGTAGTTCAAGGAGGAGAGAAAATGGAAGAAACTAAAGAATTTATGTATTTGGGAACAGTGCTATGCAAACATGGATTTATATGATAAATAAGAAAGAAGGCTGTGAAAGGCAGGTGTGTTATAGGATCACTTGCAATGATTATGAGAGGAAGGAAGTATCCATGGAGATAAAGAAAGGTTTAAGGAATAATATTCTCCTGCCCTATGGATTAAAGACTTAAGACATGCAATAGATCATAGCAGCCAAGATTGTGTGTTAAAACAATTATTTATCTGAGAGGAGATGTGGAAAAGATGGGAGGGTGAGAGCAATTAAAGTGGGTATGAAAGATGAAGTAAGAACTTGTGGAAATGGAATGAAGTGTGGTGTAGTAGAATGGGTGAAAAGATATACTCTTGAGGTGGTTTGGTCATCTTGAGATAAAGAAGAGTGAAGAGTATGTGAAGAAAGTGTATGTGGGTGAAACTAAGGATCCTAGGAGGAGAGGAAGGCCAGATATAAGCTGGTAGGATAAGATAAAGGAGTACATGCATCTCCCTAATGGGGATTCTCTCTCTTAATCCCTAGGTAATGTGGGGGCACACACTGTAGCTGCGTCTAGCTGTGGGCGCTCATCTCCCATCGCATTAGCCTTTGAGCCTGTGGTGGAAATTAATGTTACCCCAGGACACAGGGCCACTGTGACATCCAAGTTTCCAATTTACCGTCCCCATATTTTACCTAGGCCCCTAGATATGCACTTAAAGCTCGTTTTAATGGACTAAATGGGGAATCAACTTGTCCGCTACTAGTAAATGACTGTTGATTGGGATTTGGTTGGACAGACGCCAGTATTTTTCATATGGTACATAGGTTACCACATATAAGGGCAATCTTATTATAAAATGCAATGATTGTTTCACTTACCTTATTTATTTATATGATTATGAATATTTCATGGGTATAAATGTGTATAACCTAGACATCACACCCCATTAAAAAACAATGATGGCATGAAAATATATTGTTTAGCGGACTTTTTGAATGATCTAGTCCGCCTGTCCTGTAGCATATGGAGTCCATTAAACACATCTGTTGAATGGAGGTCCATCGAATCGAGGGTTGAGTATATAGCGAATAATAATAAAAAAAGTAAATAAATGAAAATAGTCAATGTATGGGTGAGATAATACAAATAATAACAAATAATAACAAAAATGGACACTGCACTCACTCTATGAACCTCTTCTTCTTAGATTGTGTCACAGATTTCTCCTTCAAACGTCTTGTGGCATCTGATGAATCGCTGTCCTTGGAACCAAAAGCTGCAAGAATGAAGGAAACAGTAATGAATGTAATGTTCATGTGATTTGTGGATATTCAACTTTGGTGTGAATGAAAGAAAAGGGATAAAAATATAATGGAATGATTTGACGGAAACATCCATTGAGTTCGGCTGAAGGATGTGAAAAGAAAGCACATAATAAATTGAAACTAGTAAGGCATTTGGCATAACATTAAGTGGGAGCTTAACACTGGTATTCCAACAATATCAGACATCATGAAGCCCAAGGACAATATCACAAAACTATATAGCTAAAGCACAGTCAATGTTGGGACAGCAACAGAGAAAAATTAATTATGAAAACATATTAAATGATAAATCAGTGATACATTAATACTTTTATTTCCACAATTTGTTTTCACTGCACACCTACACTTCTAGGATTGTACCCATTGTATGTGGTGACGGGACAGTCAAAGTCAACCAAACTCTATTTGGACCTTGGTGATCATTATGGTCTGACCAGTAGGATGTTGTGTACAGTCATCCAAGGAAGTGGTATCACCTCTTACAAATATTTTCGTTCAAAAATTAGATTATGGCAACCGTAACAAATGGATTGAAATATCCTTATAACTTGTCAGGAATGTCACTATTTTCACAAATTGTTATTGTAAATGAACTAGAAATAAATCAAAATTGATAATTAAATCTAGTTATTGAAAAACAACCATCTAATGATGATATTTCATTAAGACTTGTTGAAGCATTTTGACATCAAGGTTTTCACTTACAGAGAAATTCAGTCAAAAGAAATTAATTTCTATAAGTATAATTTATACATGCATAAAACTATGTATTCATGATGATCTTAAATATTGAGCAAAATACAACTCAAAAATATATGTATGAATTGTTTAAACATCCTCCATCAAGAATTATGATATTATAAAATCTGCATTTAAACTCTCATTTGACGATGACATCATCATACAGGATATTCTTTAACATATTGGTAATAGGCTATCTAACATAATAAGCTATGATTATTATTTATAGCCTTCACATAATGGTTGGCAATAATGAATACATCTTCATATACCAGTAATATGTTATGATTAATATATATTTAAATAATGATAATAATAATGTTATAATTAATATATCTATATAATGACAATAATAATGTTATAATTAATATATCCTTATAAGTGGTACCTCAGGATACGAGCGTCTCCTCATACGAGCAAATCAGGTTACGAGCACATAATATTCGGAAAATTCGCCTCGGTATTTGAGCATTCGCTTGAGTTACAAGCGACATTGTGGTTACGCCATGTGCTTCCCGCTCTCAGTGTTTGTTGTTCTCTCATAGTGGAAGCATTACTGCATTCATTTGCGCTTTTCAGAGTTTTTTTGTGGTTTACGTGAAGAAATTTTGTACGCACGATGTCGCCCAAGAAGATGATTGCTAAGGATAGTGCTGCTAAGAAGAAGGATACAATTTCCATAGAATTGAAGTAAGAGATCACAGGAAAACATGAGTGTGGTCTACGTGTGGCTGAATTCGCCAAGTTGTACGGCCGTTCGTCATCAACAATCTGCACTATCCTGAAGCAGAAGGAAGAAATTAATAAGTTTGATGTAGCCAAAAGAGTTACCATGATTATCAAGCAACGTCCAAATCTCCTAGGAGATGTTGAGAAGCTGCTATTGGTGTGGATCAAAGAGAAGCAGTTAAAAGGGGATTCTGTGTCTGCAGGTATTACGTGCACAAAGGCAAAGGTGCTGTATGTGGACCTTGTCAGGAAGACACCAGGCACCTCGTCTAAAGAAGTATTGATGTGGGAAAAAGTGCAAAATTTTGTTGAAAAACATCACCCTAATAAAGCAGTGTCTGGGTGGTCCATGAACTTATTTAATGACAATTCAATGTCTCATTTTAAGAGCATCCTAAAACGAAGACAGAAGCAAGTGTCATTAGATAAATTCTTGGCGAAGCTACCTAAAAGACAGACAAGTGATCCTGAACCACAACCTGGTCCCAGTGGGGTAAAATTTCTAAGAAGAGAGAGCTCTCTTGAATCAGAGAGGGGTTCTCCTTCCCCACAGTAACCCCTCTCCTCCCCCCCACCTCCCCATCATCTCCCTCAAGCCAGCCACGTCTCTCCATAAAGGTAATAGTATAGTAGGAAGGGGGGTTTCCCATGCAAACATCTGATTTTTTGTTGTAACCTACATTTTTACAAACGTTAATGTGTCTAGTTAATGATTTTAGATGTTAACAGTGAAAAAAATTGTCCCACATTAGGCGTTTGGCCGCCATCTTGATTTTAGTCATGAAAAAATGCGCGAAAAAGAAAAATCAAGAATACCCATATCTTATGAACAAAACATTGTAGAAAGGTGAATGTAAGCACTTTTTCATATAACTTCGAGCTGCTAAATCCAGTGAGCATGTTAATTTTAACATTCAGACAGGTCTTGTGTACTGAAATTAATATACAATATAAAAAATACCTAGAAAAGGTAAACACGATCAGAGATTTTTAAGTTTCACATACTCGTACATTTATATATACTGTCAGCCCCCGCCGAACACGACTGTTACGTTACTGAGCCCATCGTGCACGACAAATTTTGTGTTGGGCGAATAACAGGTTCAATAGGAAAAATTTGGTTACGTTCCCAGACCCTCATTTTGGGGGGTTTTAAATTTTTTTATACTATTTTTTGTTTTCATTTCATCCCATGCATGCTTAATGTCTTGTATATTGTGCGGACCGTGGCCTCATGCAGCCCAAACTTCTTGCCAGTTGCTGTCCATCCTTTGCCACTATCAACCATGCCAATTACATCCATCTTCTCCGTTAGGGTCAACACTTTCCTTCTCTTCTTCTCACGACTACACACAGCTATACACAACAACAACACGAGAGAGAGAGAGAGAGAGAGAGAGAGAGAGAGAGAGAGAGAGAGAGAGAGAGAGAAAGAGGGAAAGAGGGAGAGAGGGAGAGAGGGAGGGAGGAGAGAGAGAGAGAGAGAGAGAGAGAGAGAGAGAGAGAGAGAGAGAGAGAGAGAGAGAGAGAGAGAGAGAGAGAGAGAGAGAGAGAGCACGTGAGCGGGATTGACTGAGGCAAGACTGGGCGAGTTCACTGTGCTTGGTGAGAGAGGTCTTGATCTTGATCTGGATCTTGACTCCCAGGCTGCCCATGCCGGGATGAGCAGAGCCCACCAAAATGGCGCACAACATCCAGCGGGAAATTCAAATCGTGTTATCGCGAGTCAAAGTCGTGTTCGGCAAGCCATGGGATATTTTACCTATTCGTGTAAACGCGAGTTTCGTGCACGGTGAACTCATATTCAGCGGGGTATGACAGTATATATATATATATATATATATATATATATATATATATATATATATATATATATATATATATATATATACTTTTTTTTACGTTTATATATATCTTCAAATGTCTAGTCAACAGATTAGAATGTGGCGGGTGTGTTGTGGGCTGATCAACATCTTATATATTAGTTTGGAGTGGAACGGTTATGCGGTAGGTGGTGCTCTGTGCGAGGCTCGTGCCTTAGCCAGTGTTTCTCATTAGTTATACCTTTTGTATACTTTGCTGTCATTTTGTCTCTATCAAGTAGATATTATAGCAGTAGTATAGCTAAACAGACAGCCTCGTTAGGTCCAGTAGGACTGTTGCTGTCTGTTCTTCCTTTGCACTCCTTTGTTATACACAATCAGCGTTGCAAATACGTAAGTTTGAAAAATAATTCATATTGGTGAATTTGGGTTCCTTTTTCCTACTATATTTTTACTTTAGAACAATATGTTTCCAATGTTTACATCGAAATGCATTAACTGGACACATTAATGTTTGCAAAAATGTAGGTTAAAAAGAAAAAACAGATGGGTGAATCGGAGACTCTCTTCTTACTAGAGTAATTGTAATTTGTGTTCGTACTTTTTCTTCCAGGTGTCATGACCAGTTGTAAGAAAAGGAAATATGAATCTAAAAATTGCATTCTGCATATGTCCGGTATTGAACATGGACCTTTCACACTCTTGAGCAGTGTTAAAGGGTCGCCTGCTGACAAGCTAGCATATCTGCATGCCATTTGCAGTAAGCCTCTTCAAGAACATTACGATTCACCTTATCGCATGCAGGACGTATGTGATCTCATCCCTTGTGATTTAGAGCATGCTGACTCTGAAACTATTGGGTATCACGGAGGATGCTACCAATGCTTTACCATGAACCTACAACACATGACGAGTAACACAGGCACATCAAATGAAGCTTCTGTATCACGCTCATCTTGAAAACTATCATCATCATCTTCCACCCAAATTTTCCCACCGGAGTTCATTTTCTGTAGAAAACTTGAAATAAAAGTTAAATCAAAGACTCAGAGACCAACAATGTTTATGTCATTGAAGGGTAAGCCTCCAGCTTGGAAGAATGTTGAGTCAAGCATTAGAATTAAGTGATATGCATCTGTATCATCAAGTGCAAGGCAAGGACCTGTTTGCTGTTGAAGCTAAGTACCACCAATCCTGCTGTAATTTATTCACAACTAAGTACTGTAATTATGTCCGAGATGAAGCCCAAAAAGAAAAACGTGCTCTCAATACTGAGCAGGATCGCAAAGCTGCTGCTCAAAAGAAAGCATTCACATCTGTCCTTGATCACATTGAAGAACATGCTATTAAAATTAATAAAGTTCTGTTGCTTTCTCATCTCTGCAGCCTCTATATAAATGAGCTTGACCGCATTGGCTACCCAAATCCACGATACAGAAGTGAAAAACTTAAGATCTGTCTTCAGAAACATGAGATTAATGAACATATTGCATTTGCCAAAGTCAACCCTGGAGACAAGGATTTTGTTACAAACAATCTTGTCTATAAAAAAAAACTATAGTAACTGATGCAGTAGCCTTTGCCTTTAAACTCGGCTCCAAACATAAGCACGAGGATGTTGCTCTCTATCTCCGCAGTGTCATTCGACGAGCATTCAACGAATCCAAGGGGTTCTTATAATTGCTGTTCACAATGACTATCCTAACCAATTATTGTAGACTGTTTGTCCTATATCACTTTTTTTTTTTTATAATTGCTTAGGATAGTCATTGGTGGTACTTAGCTTCAACAGCAAACAGGTCCTTGCCTTGCACTTAACGATACGATACAGATGCATATCACCTAATTCTAATGCTTGACAATCAACATTCTTCCAAGCTGGAGGCTTACCCTTCAATGACATAAACATTGTTGATCTCTTAAGTATTTGATTTAACTTTTATTTCAAGTTTTCTATAGAAAATGCACTCTGGTGGGAAAATTAGGGTGGAAGATGATGATGATAGTTTTCGAGGTGAGCGTGATACAGAAGCTTCATTTGATGTGTCTGTGTTACTTGTCATGCATTGTAGGTTCATGGTAAAGCATTGGTAGCATCCTCTGTGATACCCAATAGTTTCAGAGTCAGCATGCTCTAAATCACAAGGGATGAGATCACATACGTCCTGCATGCAATAAGGTGAATCGTAGTGTTCTTGAAGACTCTTACTGCGAATGGCATGCAGATATGCCAGCTTGTCAGCAAGCGACCCTTTAACACTGCTCAAGTGTGTGAAAGGTCCATGTTCAATACCGGACATATGCAGAATGCAATTTTCAGATTCATATTTCCTTTTCTTACAACTGGCCATGACACCCGGAAGAAAAAGTACAAACACAAATTACAATTACTCTAGTAGGAAGGGGGTCTCCCATTCACCCATCTGTTTTTTCTTTTTAACCTACATTTTTGCAAACATTAATGTCTCCAGTTAGTGAATTTTGATATAAACATTGGAAACATATTGTTCTAAAGTAAAAATATAGTAGGAAAAAGGAACCCAGATTCACCACTATGAATTATTTTTCAAACTTACGTACAGTAAGAACGGTCATCTCGCACATAATTGGTACTGGACTATCGGCCGCGAGATGAAAAACCGCGAGATGAACGATATTGAAATACATATAAATAGTATAATTGGTTCTTAGGTATGGTACATAAGCTTCTTATAACTCCCACTAACCCTCCAAGAATACAAAATATTTTGCCGAAAATTCACACATACAAGGTTATGCATAATCTGTATTATAATAAACAAGATTGAACACTTTCTGACTATTAATAAAGGTTAAAATATTATTCTACTTACGTTATGAGAGTCTATGACTGGCTTGAGTAGCCTGGCAGTGGTGGGGAGTAGTAGTACTCTCCTCCACCATTTGCGCATCACCACCACCACTACCACCAGCACTGCGTGCAACCTCCGCTTCAAAGCCTTCAAAATCCATAGGGATGTCTTTTTCCTGTAAAAGGCCCAGCAGGTCATCGACATTCTCTTCGTCTTCACCTGCTGTTATGTTAGCCAGAGCATAGGCAGCATTAGCATTACCAGCCTGTGGTTGACTGATGTATCGTGTGATCAGTGACTGGTGGCGAGCATTAACATGAGACATGTAGAGGTCTTTATAAATGTTCATTACTTTATCAAGAGATGGCTGTAAGATGCTGCGTGGATATGGACGCCTGTCATATTCCTCCACTTGTTCAGTCAGGCGTGAGAAGGTGGTGAGAATCTCCGTCAGCTGCCGAGTTGTCGGTTCGCCTGGCTGAACATTTTGTTCCTGCTGTCCACCCTCTTCAGGATCATCTTCTTGAGCTTCATCTTCCTCAAGCATCTCCTCGATAGTAGCCTCCTCTTGATGAATACCAATCATCTCTTGCAAGTCACTGGCCTCCACAGGCAAAAAGCCAGGTGCAGGAATCAGACACGCAGCTTCCACCGTCTGTGAGAGAATGGTGGCTTCCTGTTGGTGCTCACGCTCAGCTGCTCCCACTTCACCAGTTGTACTAGGCCTACCCAACAAAAACTTCCATGTGTGTAACACTGTAGCTTGGTTAATTTTCTGCCAGGCCTTCACAATGTGGTCAACAGCATCCTTAATGTTGTAATTTTTCCAAAATTGGTTCACAGTTAAGACTTCTCGGCTCTGAGATCGTGGTGGGTCTGGAGCTGAGCTGGTGCTGGCGATGGGGGTTCATCCTCATCACGTACACTTAGTTCAGCCTCAATCCTCTGTAGCTCTTCTAGGGAGTCAGTCTTGACACGGATGTCATCATAAAGAGACTGATAATAAAAGACCTTGATGATGCAGATGAACTCTTTATCAAGAGACTGTAGAAGCGATGTTGTATTAGGCGGGAGGAAGACAACTTCTACATTTTGTCACGAAGTGACTTAAGACATTAATGGAGTCATGGTTATTTTTGTGTGTATGCCAGCGTTTTTGATGTGTGATGTGTGGAACAGAGGTGGAGTGAGGTGAAGGGGGGGGAAGCGGCTTAAGAAAAAGTGACCGCGAGATAACCTTTTTCGACCTTTCATGGCTCAGAACCACATCTTGTAGAGGAAAACGGTGTTGCATGGCATGGGTACATATTTTTTGTTAATTTTGTTAGGTTAAGCTTAGTTTCATAAATATACTGTTAAATTGTTGTGTAATAGTGGAAGAAGAAGATGTGGAGGTGGTAAATGCACTAAAAACTCTCGTGGGTCTTTTGTGGCGCATTGGAGAGTTGAGAAACTATATATTTCCATTAATAATTTTTATTTTGGGAACTGCTATTTTAATTTAAGGTTATTATATTTTTATTGTAATTTTAAGGATAGTTTATATAGCGTTACAACCCGTTCTATACTTTTTAGCTCTAACATTGTTGTTAAGAGAGCGAGCGTGTTGTAATTTCGGCTATATATTTGTATTTTCATCTGCTATGTTTTAATGTAAAGATAATGTTGCGTTAGATAAGTTAAAGAGTAGTTTCTTTTGTATAGGGTTTATTTCACGCCACGGGGCATGGGTAAGTCGGCGTGGGTCGCGTCCCCCTATATATAAGCCCGGATGACCCAGCGCTGACAGTATAGTTCAGGTCACCGAGCAGAGGGTACAGGTTGTGTCGGAGGTATGGCGTGAGTATTATTTCGTTTTAATTGGAGATTGAGAGTGAAGCCGGTGTTGTGTGTTTTTACCGTTTACTTTTCTTCTTACGTTACTGGGTTTTGATGTGGGTATTTGTTTGGGGTTGCTTCGCGCATTTTTAATTACCCATCATCTATTTTTCTTCCCTTGTTTGAGAGGGGGATTGTTTTAGTAACGTAAGGGAGTGAAATAAGTTTGGGTATTTGAGTATTTTTACTCTGGCTCGTCTCTCTCTCTCCAATTATAATATTTATTTCTTTGTGTGTGTTTGTTTTGTGTTTGGTTTATGTGTTGAGTTTTTGTGTTTATATTTCCCGACCTGTGTCTCAATCAATTAACTTAGGTGTTTGGTGTTTATTTGTTTGGTGTTTATTTGTTTGGTGTTTATTTGTTTTGTGTTTGTGTTATTGTGGTTTATTGTAGAATACTCGTGATCTTGTGTATTTTTGTATTTGTTTCCCTAATTACTTTCAATGTAATTAACTACCCTTCTGGTAGACAGATCATCTTTTGAATTAAATTTCCGTTGTGTATATAAATATTAACTTGTAAATAAATCTAGTGTAGTTTGTTTACTTGTGTTTTTTTTTTAACTTTATTTCTGAAACCCCCCTTTTGAACCTGATAATTAAGTTTCCTCCTCATTCATTTTAAATTATTTTGCCTTTAAAGTGTAACGTCAAGAACGAGAGGAGAAGGAAAAGTTTGTTGTTGGAGTGGGGGCATGACAGTGGCGACCTCGCCAGGATCACGAGTGACTACATAAGCCATTATTTTTGTGTTTATCGCGGTCTTTCGGCATCATGCGTATCGTGACTGACGAAGACGCGGCGAGTTTTCTGGGTAACCAGCCAACGCCCGAAGAGGTAGGCGGATTAACAGTACCTGAGTTACGGTTAATCGCTACCCATTTAGGGGCTACAGACTATTACCAACTGTTGAAAGCAGACCTTGTTAGCTTGGTGCTTCAACAGATCAGTTTGGTTGGGGTCGAGAGTGAATCTCTCCACTCAGAGACTGAAGGTGATAGGATGGACGAGGGGCTCAGGGAGCACCAGGTTGACCCAGAGATTAGGCGGCTGGAGCTGCAGTTGAGGCTTGCCGAAACTCAGGTGCGTTTAGCTGAGTTAGGGGCAGCTGGGAACAACGGCTCCAGTGTTCCTATGTTTGATTTGGGGAAGGCCATTAGGCTTATACCCACTTTTAATGAAGGGTGTGTAGACACCTTCTTCAACAGTTTCGAGAGGCTTGCCATTCGTCTCTCATGGCCCAGAGATCAGTGGACCTTGCTCTTGCAGCAAAGCTTCAAGGGTAAGGCACTGAAAGCGTATATGGCGCTGAGTGATACGGATGCTTGCTCCTATGAAAAGGTTAAAAAGCAGGTCCTTCAGGTTTATTCTCTGGTGCCTGAGGCTTATAGGCAGAAGTTTAGGGCTCTGAGAAAGAACCCTGAACAAAGCCATTTGGAGTTGGCTAGGGCGAAGCGTGAGGCTTTTGTGAGTTGGTGCCGGTCGAAGAACGCAGAGTCCTATGACCAGCTAGTAGAGTTAGTTTTGATTGAGACATTTGTACAGGTCGTGGACAGGGACGTAGCATCTCACTTGGCTCAGAGAAACATCACCACGGCAGAGGAAGCTGCTACCATAGCAGACAACTATGCCTTAGCCAAGAAAGACAGCTACATGTCTGGTTCCCGTCCAGGTGGTGGGGGATCCAGCTTCCCCCAACATAAAGGGAAGGGAGCGCACCAGCGCCCTCTTGACCCTCCCCCTCAAGGCAAGGGTATTTCGAAGCCCGCGTCGCCAGGTCGGCAGAGGGAAATATTTAATTGTTCGTTCTGTGGGAAGACCGGACATAAGGCAGACTATTGCTGGCGCAGGCTCCAGCCTACGGAGCCGGCGAAGGCAGTGTTGGCCACTCAAAAGTCCCCGGAGGTGGAGACAATGACAGTGGGTTGTGTGCTCCCTACTCCAGGAGAGGGAGGACACTTCACTATTACTGGAGACAAGGCGATCCAGCCGGACGCTGGATATAAAGCTTTTGTTTCGAGGGGGTCTGTAACCGGTGGCGGGGTAACTCGTCCCGTGAATGTTCTCCGAGACTCGGGGGCTTTACAGACCTTACTTAGGGCAGGGGTGGTTACTGGAGGGAAGACAGGAGAATGGGTAATCTTGTCTTCCATTGGGGGCCGTAATTCGGCACCTTTGGTCAGGATCTTTTTAGATTCTGACTGTTTTAAGGGTGAGGCTCCAGTTGCAATTTTGCCTGAGTTGCCCGTAAAAGGGGTGGACATCATTTTAGGCAATGATTTGGCCGGGGAAAGAATGGGAGGAACCCCTCCTCTGGTCCTGCAGGAAGAGCCTAGTGCCTCCGCAGATTTGGAACAACTGGAGGCCAATATGCCCCAAGTTTTTCCCTTTTGTGCTGTGACACGCAGCATGAGTAACGCCGCCCAAACTCCAGAACCCCCAGTTTCCCAGAGTTCTACCCAAGGTAACGAGGTCGGGGACCTCAATATTTCATCCCTGTTTGCCGAGCCTCTTTCGGCCGGTCCTTGTTTGTCCTCAGGTAATGTGCGCCAGGGAAGGGAGGCTTTGATCACCGCGCAGAGGGAGGACGAGAGTTTGACGACCATGATGGAGCAGGCGCTGACGCAGCAGAGGGATGTCGCGCCGACTACCATGTACTTCCTTAAAGAGGGGGTACTGTTTAGGAGGTGGCTGCCGCCCACCTTCCAGAAGGAGGATGCCGCGTGGGCCTCAGTGGAGCAACTGGTGGTGCCGATCCAGTACCGTCAGGCCCTGCTGGAGGTGGCCCATGATGGACGTTTTGCCGGACATTTGGGGGTCAGGAAGACGCTCGGGAAGTTAACCCGTTTGTACTTCTGGCCAGGGATTCGAGCAGAGGTGGCCAGGCATTGCAAGGAGTGTCTGATCTGCCAACGCATGGGGAAGCCGAACCAGAAAATCAAACCGGTTCCTCTGGTCAAGGTTCCTCACCTGCCGGAACCATTTACCACCATCCAAGTGGACGTCGTTGGTCCACTAAAGAAAACCAAGAGAGGGAATGAGTATCTCCTCACCATGATTGACGCAGCCTCGAGGTATGTTAACGCTGTACCTCTTAGAAGGATTACAGCGGAGGCAATTAGTAGAAATTTAACAATGTTTTTTTCTTTTTTCGGAGTCCCATGTAAGGTGCAGACAGATGGTGCTAGCTATTTTTGTGGTAGGATTTTTAATGATTTTTGTAAGTCTCTAGGAATTAAGCACTCCGTGAGCAGTCCTTACCACCCCCAGACTCAAGGTGTGGTGGAGCGTAGCCACCAAACTCTGAAAAGCATCCTGCACAAGTTTGCCCTTCAGTTTGATACTGACTGGGATGACAATCTTCCCTATGTCTTGTTTGTTTTGAGAGACTCCCCTTCAGAGAGTACTGGTTTCAGTCCTTTCGAATTAATATTTGCCCACCAGGTGAGAGGTCCTCTGACCCATATTAAGGAGTCGTTGTTGGGAGCAGACCAGAGAGAGTTCAGCTTGTTGGAGTGGATAGGAGGGGTTAGGCACAAGCTTTTACGTTGTTGGCAGTTGGCAGCCGAACATCTTGATGAGAGTCAAACCCGTGCTAAGCATTGGTTTGACAAGGGAAAGGGAGCAGTGCAACGGGAATTTTCTCCAGGCGACAGAGTCTTAGTACTCTTGCCGCATCAGGGGGATCCTTTTGAAGCCAAGTTTCAGGGACCGTTCGAGGTGCACAAGAAGGTGAGTGATACCAACTATGTGGTGTCTACCCCAGGTCGTCGTCGCCAGCAGCGTTTATGTCATGTAAACATGCTTAAGGGCTTTGTCGACTCTTCCTCGGGAGGCCTATCTGGCACTCAAGTTTGTCTCTCAGGTCCTTGCATACCTGTTGAGGAAGAGGAGGAGGAAACGGCCGTGGCCAGTACCTTGTCGACGTCCTCAGTAGGGGCGTGGCAGGAGAATGGGGCTGCGAGCCGCCTTGCAGGAGGAGCTGGACCATTTGACAGCGGAGCAGCGCTCCAGTGTGCTCGCTGTTTTGGACCAGTTCCCTGAGGTCTTTAAGGACAGCCCTGGGCGGACTACGAAAGTAGTCCATGACATAGACGTTGATGGAGCGAAGCCTGTTAAGCAGTCACCTTACCGAGTACACCCTCGACAGGTTCCGCTCATTCAAAAGGAGATTGACGCCATGTTGCGTATGGGCCTTATACGCCCTGGTATGAGCGAGTGGTCTTCGCCCGTTGTGCTGGTACCCAAGAGTGATGGTAGCCAGAGATTTTGCATTGACTTTCGAAAAGTCAATAACATTATCAAGAAAGATTCCTTTCCAATACCCAGGATAGACGAGTGCATAGAGAAGATTGGGGCTTCTAAATTCATTAGTAAGCTTGATTTACTCAAGGGGTTCTGGCAGATTGGCTTGTCAGCCAAGGCCCAAGAAATTTGTTGTTTCTCGACCTTAGGCCAAACTTACCTTCCCCTAGTTTTGCCGTTCGGTCTTTCAAACTCGCCATCCAGTTTCCAAAGACTCATGAATCACATTTTAAATGAGGTTCCCAAGGTAGCGGTATATCTGGATGATATCGTGGTTTATTCGGACATCTGGGAGGAACATCTAAGCCAGCTGTACCGTGTTTTTAATGCTCTCAACGACGCGAACCTGGTGTTGAATCTCTCTAAATGTTCTTTTGCCAAGGCTCAGGTGCAGTACCTGGGTCATGTGGTAGGGTTAGGTACGCTGTCCCCGCCTTTAGCTAAGGTGGAGGCGATACAGCGTATGGCAGCACCTTGCACAAAAAAACAGATAAGACGGTTTCTTGGGGCCATAGGATACTATAGGCGCTACATCAAGAACTTTGCCCAGTTAGCCTTTCCCCTTACGGAGCTGCTTAAAAAGAGTCAGTCGTTTAAGTGGTCCCGGGAGTGCCAGGAGGCTTTTCAGAGTTTGCAGAGTGCCTTGAGCTCCCACCCAATCCTTAAGTCCCCAGATTTTAGTAAGGTCTTTAAGTTAGCCTGTGATGCCAGTGACACTGCTGTCGGGGCCGTCCTATTGCAGGAAGACCAAGACACAGTGGATCACCCTATTGCTTTCTTTAGCAAGAAACTCAACCAGGCTCAGGGTAATTATTCCACCATAGAGAAAGAGCTGTTGAGCCTTATCCTAGCCCTTGAACATTTTTCCTTTTATCTAGTTCCCTCAGAACATGTTACGGTGTATTCAGACCACCGCCCTTTGAGTTACCTGGCATCTTTTAAAACCAAGAATCAACGTTTGACTCGCTGGGGTCTTTTCCTTCAGAACTTCAACCTGTCAATTGTACATGTCAAGGGTAAGGATAATGTTCTCGCGGACTGGCTCTCTAGACCTACTGTGTAAGAAAATGTGCGGTATCTTTCTCCCCCACCCATTTTCTTTTTTTTTTGGTAGGGAGGACTGTCACGAAGTGACTTAAGACATTAATGGAGTCATGGTTATTTTTGTGTGTATGCCAGCGTTTTTGATGTGTGATGTGTGGAACAGAGGTGGAGTGAGGTGAAGGGGGGGGAAGCGGCTTAAGAAAAAGTGACCGCGAGATAACCTTTTTCGACCTTTCATGGCTCAGAACCACATCTTGTAGAGGAAAACGGTGTTGCATGGCATGGGTACATATTTTTTGTTAATTTTGTTAGGTTAAGCTTAGTTTCATAAATATACTGTTAAATTGTTGTGTAATAGTGGAAGAAGAAGATGTGGAGGTGGTAAATGCACTAAAAACTCTCGTGGGTCTTTTGTGGCGCATTGGAGAGTTGAGAAACTATATATTTCCATTAATAATTTTTATTTTGGGAACTGCTATTTTAATTTAAGGTTATTATATTTTTATTGTAATTTTAAGGATAGTTTATATAGCGTTACAACCCGTTCTATACTTTTTAGCTCTAACATTGTTGTTAAGAGAGCGAGCGTGTTGTAATTTCGGCTATATATTTGTATTTTCATCTGCTATGTTTTAATGTAAAGATAATGTTGCGTTAGATAAGTTAAAGAGTAGTTTCTTTTGTATAGGGTTTATTTCACGCCACGGGGCATGGGTAAGTCGGCGTGGGTCGCGTCCCCCTATATATAAGCCCGGATGACCCAGCGCTGACAGTATAGTTCAGGTCACCGAGCAGAGGGTACAGGTTGTGTCGGAGGTATGGCGTGAGTATTATTTCGTTTTAATTGGAGATTGAGAGTGAAGCCGGTGTTGTGTGTTTTTACCGTTTACTTTTCTTCTTACGTTACTGGGTTTTGATGTGGGTATTTGTTTGGGGTTGCTTCGCGCATTTTTAATTACCCATCATCTATTTTTCTTCCCTTGTTTGAGAGGGGGATTGTTTTAGTAACGTAAGGGAGTGAAATAAGTTTGGGTATTTGAGTATTTTTACTCTGGCTCGTCTCTCTCTCTCCAATTATAATATTTATTTCTTTGTGTGTGTTTGTTTTGTGTTTGGTTTATGTGTTGAGTTTTTGTGTTTATATTTCCCGACCTGTGTCTCAATCAATTAACTTAGGTGTTTGGTGTTTATTTGTTTGGTGTTTATTTGTTTGGTGTTTATTTGTTTTGTGTTTGTGTTATTGTGGTTTATTGTAGAATACTCGTGATCTTGTGTATTTTTGTATTTGTTTCCCTAATTACTTTCAATGTAATTAACTACCCTTCTGGTAGACAGATCATCTTTTGAATTAAATTTCCGTTGTGTATATAAATATTAACTTGTAAATAAATCTAGTGTAGTTTGTTTACTTGTGTTTTTTTTTTAACTTTATTTCTGAAACCCCCCTTTTGAACCTGATAATTAAGTTTCCTCCTCATTCATTTTAAATTATTTTGCCTTTAAAGTGTAACGTCAAGAACGAGAGGAGAAGGAAAAGTTTGTTGTTGGAGTGGGGGCATGACAGTGGCGACCTCGCCAGGATCACGAGTGACTACATAAGCCATTATTTTTGTGTTTATCGCGGTCTTTCGGCATCATGCGTATCGTGACTGACGAAGACGCGGCGAGTTTTCTGGGTAACCAGCCAACGCCCGAAGAGGTAGGCGGATTAACAGTACCTGAGTTACGGTTAATCGCTACCCATTTAGGGGCTACAGACTATTACCAACTGTTGAAAGCAGACCTTGTTAGCTTGGTGCTTCAACAGATCAGTTTGGTTGGGGTCGAGAGTGAATCTCTCCACTCAGAGACTGAAGGTGATAGGATGGACGAGGGGCTCAGGGAGCACCAGGTTGACCCAGAGATTAGGCGGCTGGAGCTGCAGTTGAGGCTTGCCGAAACTCAGGTGCGTTTAGCTGAGTTAGGGGCAGCTGGGAACAACGGCTCCAGTGTTCCTATGTTTGATTTGGGGAAGGCCATTAGGCTTATACCCACTTTTAATGAAGGGTGTGTAGACACCTTCTTCAACAGTTTCGAGAGGCTTGCCATTCGTCTCTCATGGCCCAGAGATCAGTGGACCTTGCTCTTGCAGCAAAGCTTCAAGGGTAAGGCACTGAAAGCGTATATGGCGCTGAGTGATACGGATGCTTGCTCCTATGAAAAGGTTAAAAAGCAGGTCCTTCAGGTTTATTCTCTGGTGCCTGAGGCTTATAGGCAGAAGTTTAGGGCTCTGAGAAAGAACCCTGAACAAAGCCATTTGGAGTTGGCTAGGGCGAAGCGTGAGGCTTTTGTGAGTTGGTGCCGGTCGAAGAACGCAGAGTCCTATGACCAGCTAGTAGAGTTAGTTTTGATTGAGACATTTGTACAGGTCGTGGACAGGGACGTAGCATCTCACTTGGCTCAGAGAAACATCACCACGGCAGAGGAAGCTGCTACCATAGCAGACAACTATGCCTTAGCCAAGAAAGACAGCTACATGTCTGGTTCCCGTCCAGGTGGTGGGGGATCCAGCTTCCCCCAACATAAAGGGAAGGGAGCGCACCAGCGCCCTCTTGACCCTCCCCCTCAAGGCAAGGGTATTTCGAAGCCCGCGTCGCCAGGTCGGCAGAGGGAAATATTTAATTGTTCGTTCTGTGGGAAGACCGGACATAAGGCAGACTATTGCTGGCGCAGGCTCCAGCCTACGGAGCCGGCGAAGGCAGTGTTGGCCACTCAAAAGTCCCCGGAGGTGGAGACAATGACAGTGGGTTGTGTGCTCCCTACTCCAGGAGAGGGAGGACACTTCACTATTACTGGAGACAAGGCGATCCAGCCGGACGCTGGATATAAAGCTTTTGTTTCGAGGGGGTCTGTAACCGGTGGCGGGGTAACTCGTCCCGTGAATGTTCTCCGAGACTCGGGGGCTTTACAGACCTTACTTAGGGCAGGGGTGGTTACTGGAGGGAAGACAGGAGAATGGGTAATCTTGTCTTCCATTGGGGGCCGTAATTCGGCACCTTTGGTCAGGATCTTTTTAGATTCTGACTGTTTTAAGGGTGAGGCTCCAGTTGCAATTTTGCCTGAGTTGCCCGTAAAAGGGGTGGACATCATTTTAGGCAATGATTTGGCCGGGGAAAGAATGGGAGGAACCCCTCCTCTGGTCCTGCAGGAAGAGCCTAGTGCCTCCGCAGATTTGGAACAACTGGAGGCCAATATGCCCCAAGTTTTTCCCTTTTGTGCTGTGACACGCAGCATGAGTAACGCCGCCCAAACTCCAGAACCCCCAGTTTCCCAGAGTTCTACCCAAGGTAACGAGGTCGGGGACCTCAATATTTCATCCCTGTTTGCCGAGCCTCTTTCGGCCGGTCCTTGTTTGTCCTCAGGTAATGTGCGCCAGGGAAGGGAGGCTTTGATCACCGCGCAGAGGGAGGACGAGAGTTTGACGACCATGATGGAGCAGGCGCTGACGCAGCAGAGGGATGTCGCGCCGACTACCATGTACTTCCTTAAAGAGGGGGTACTGTTTAGGAGGTGGCTGCCGCCCACCTTCCAGAAGGAGGATGCCGCGTGGGCCTCAGTGGAGCAACTGGTGGTGCCGATCCAGTACCGTCAGGCCCTGCTGGAGGTGGCCCATGATGGACGTTTTGCCGGACATTTGGGGGTCAGGAAGACGCTCGGGAAGTTAACCCGTTTGTACTTCTGGCCAGGGATTCGAGCAGAGGTGGCCAGGCATTGCAAGGAGTGTCTGATCTGCCAACGCATGGGGAAGCCGAACCAGAAAATCAAACCGGTTCCTCTGGTCAAGGTTCCTCACCTGCCGGAACCATTTACCACCATCCAAGTGGACGTCGTTGGTCCACTAAAGAAAACCAAGAGAGGGAATGAGTATCTCCTCACCATGATTGACGCAGCCTCGAGGTATGTTAACGCTGTACCTCTTAGAAGGATTACAGCGGAGGCAATTAGTAGAAATTTAACAATGTTTTTTTCTTTTTTCGGAGTCCCATGTAAGGTGCAGACAGATGGTGCTAGCTATTTTTGTGGTAGGATTTTTAATGATTTTTGTAAGTCTCTAGGAATTAAGCACTCCGTGAGCAGTCCTTACCACCCCCAGACTCAAGGTGTGGTGGAGCGTAGCCACCAAACTCTGAAAAGCATCCTGCACAAGTTTGCCCTTCAGTTTGATACTGACTGGGATGACAATCTTCCCTATGTCTTGTTTGTTTTGAGAGACTCCCCTTCAGAGAGTACTGGTTTCAGTCCTTTCGAATTAATATTTGCCCACCAGGTGAGAGGTCCTCTGACCCATATTAAGGAGTCGTTGTTGGGAGCAGACCAGAGAGAGTTCAGCTTGTTGGAGTGGATAGGAGGGGTTAGGCACAAGCTTTTACGTTGTTGGCAGTTGGCAGCCGAACATCTTGATGAGAGTCAAACCCGTGCTAAGCATTGGTTTGACAAGGGAAAGGGAGCAGTGCAACGGGAATTTTCTCCAGGCGACAGAGTCTTAGTACTCTTGCCGCATCAGGGGGATCCTTTTGAAGCCAAGTTTCAGGGACCGTTCGAGGTGCACAAGAAGGTGAGTGATACCAACTATGTGGTGTCTACCCCAGGTCGTCGTCGCCAGCAGCGTTTATGTCATGTAAACATGCTTAAGGGCTTTGTCGACTCTTCCTCGGGAGGCCTATCTGGCACTCAAGTTTGTCTCTCAGGTCCTTGCATACCTGTTGAGGAAGAGGAGGAGGAAACGGCCGTGGCCAGTACCTTGTCGACGTCCTCAGTAGGGGCGTGGCAGGAGAATGGGGCTGCGAGCCGCCTTGCAGGAGGAGCTGGACCATTTGACAGCGGAGCAGCGCTCCAGTGTGCTCGCTGTTTTGGACCAGTTCCCTGAGGTCTTTAAGGACAGCCCTGGGCGGACTACGAAAGTAGTCCATGACATAGACGTTGATGGAGCGAAGCCTGTTAAGCAGTCACCTTACCGAGTACACCCTCGACAGGTTCCGCTCATTCAAAAGGAGATTGACGCCATGTTGCGTATAGGCCTTATACGCCCTGGTATGAGCGAGTGGTCTTCGCCCGTTGTGCTGGTACCCAAGAGTGATGGTAGCCAGAGATTTTGCATTGACTTTCGAAAAGTCAATAACATTATCAAGAAAGATTCCTTTCCAATACCCAGGATAGACGAGTGCATAGAGAAGATTGGGGCTTCTAAATTCATTAGTAAGCTTGATTTACTCAAGGGGTTCTGGCAGATTGGCTTGTCAGCCAAGGCCCAAGAAATTTGTTGTTTCTCGACCTTAGGCCAAACTTACCTTCCCCTAGTTTTGCCGTTCGGTCTTTCAAACTCGCCATCCAGTTTCCAAAGACTCATGAATCACATTTTAAATGAGGTTCCCAAGGTAGCGGTATATCTGGATGATATCGTGGTTTATTCGGACATCTGGGAGGAACATCTAAGCCAGCTGTACCGTGTTTTTAATGCTCTCAACGACGCGAACCTGGTGTTGAATCTCTCTAAATGTTCTTTTGCCAAGGCTCAGGTGCAGTACCTGGGTCATGTGGTAGGGTTAGGTACGCTGTCCCCGCCTTTAGCTAAGGTGGAGGCGATACAGCGTATGGCAGCACCTTGCACAAAAAAACAGATAAGACGGTTTCTTGGGGCCATAGGATACTATAGGCGCTACATCAAGAACTTTGCCCAGTTAGCCTTTCCCCTTACGGAGCTGCTTAAAAAGAGTCAGTCGTTTAAGTGGTCCCGGGAGTGCCAGGAGGCTTTTCAGAGTTTGCAGAGTGCCTTGAGCTCCCACCCAATCCTTAAGTCCCCAGATTTTAGTAAGGTCTTTAAGTTAGCCTGTGATGCCAGTGACACTGCTGTCGGGGCCGTCCTATTGCAGGAAGACCAAGACACAGTGGATCACCCTATTGCTTTCTTTAGCAAGAAACTCAACCAGGCTCAGGGTAATTATTCCACCATAGAGAAAGAGCTGTTGAGCCTTATCCTAGCCCTTGAACATTTTTCCTTTTATCTAGTTCCCTCAGAACATGTTACGGTGTATTCAGACCACCGCCCTTTGAGTTACCTGGCATCTTTTAAAACCAAGAATCAACGTTTGACTCGCTGGGGTCTTTTCCTTCAGAACTTCAACCTGTCAATTGTACATGTCAAGGGTAAGGATAATGTTCTCGCGGACTGGCTCTCTAGACCTACTGTGTAAGAAAATGTGCGGTATCTTTCTCCCCCACCCATTTTCTTTTTTTTTTGGTAGGGAGGACTGTCACGAAGTGACTTAAGACATTAATGGAGTCATGGTTATTTTTGTGTGTATGCCAGCGTTTTTGATGTGTGATGTGTGGAACAGAGGTGGAGTGAGGTGAAGGGGGGGGAAGTGGCTTAAGAAAAAGTGACCGCGAGATAACCTTTTTCGACCTTTCATGGCTCAGAACCACATCTTGTAGAGGAAAACGGTGTTGCATGGCATGGGTACATATTTTTTGTTAATTTTGTTAGGTTAAGCTTAGTTTCATAAATATACTGTTAAATTGTTGTGTAATAGTGGAAGAAGAAGATGTGGAGGTGGTAAATGCACTAAAAACTCTCGTGGGTCTTTTGTGGCGCATTGGAGAGTTGAGAAACTATATATTTCCATTAATAATTTTTATTTTGGGAACTGCTATTTTAATTTAAGGTTATTATATTTTTATTGTAATTTTAAGGATAGTTTATATAGCGTTACAACCCGTTCTATACTTTTTAGCTCTAACATTGTTGTTAAGAGAGCGAGCGTGTTGTAATTTCGGCTATATATTTGTATTTTCATCTGCTATGTTTTAATGTAAAGATAATGTTGCGTTAGATAAGTTAAAGAGTAGTTTCTTTTGTATAGGGTTTATTTCACGCCACGGGGCATGGGTAAGTCGGCGTGGGTCGCGTCCCCCTATATATAAGCCCGGATGACCCAGCGCTGACAGTATAGTTCAGGTCACCGAGCAGAGGGTACAGGTTGTGTCGGAGGTATGGCGTGAGTATTATTTCGTTTTAATTGGAGATTGAGAGTGAAGCCGGTGTTGTGTGTTTTTACCGTTTACTTTTCTTCTTACGTTACTGGGTTTTGATGTGGGTATTTGTTTGGGGTTGCTTCGCGCATTTTTAATTACCCATCATCTATTTTTCTTCCCTTGTTTGAGAGGGGGATTGTTTTAGTAACGTAAGGGAGTGAAATAAGTTTGGGTATTTGAGTATTTTTACTCTGGCTCGTCTCTCTCTCTCCAATTATAATATTTATTTCTTTGTGTGTGTTTGTTTTGTGTTTGGTTTATGTGTTGAGTTTTTGTGTTTATATTTCCCGACCTGTGTCTCAATCAATTAACTTAGGTGTTTGGTGTTTATTTGTTTGGTGTTTATTTGTTTGGTGTTTATTTGTTTTGTGTTTGTGTTATTGTGGTTTATTGTAGAATACTCGTGATCTTGTGTATTTTTGTATTTGTTTCCCTAATTACTTTCAATGTAATTAACTACCCTTCTGGTAGACAGATCATCTTTTGAATTAAATTTCCGTTGTGTATATAAATATTAACTTGTAAATAAATCTAGTGTAGTTTGTTTACTTGTGTTTTTTTTTTAACTTTATTTCTGAAACCCCCCTTTTGAACCTGGTAATTAAGTTTCCTCCTCATTCATTTTAAATTATTTTGCCTTTAAAGTGTAACGTCAAGAACGAGAGGAGAAGGAAAAGTTTGTTGTTGGAGTGGGGGCATGACAATTTGGATGACGTCCGATTAGGAATTTACCGTGCCCTGGAGCATTATCCATACATAGCAGCACTTAAAAATCTAAATTCTTCCTTCGGCAGTAACTCTAGGCATCAGGGACAAAATGCTTATCAAACCAATCAATGCACAGTGCTGATGTGACCCAAGCCTTCTTATTACTAGCCCAATAAATATTAAGCTGGTTCATATTACAATTTCGGTATGCTCTAGGTTTAGCAGAGCGATAGATGACTTGGGGTTTCATCAAAGTCACCACTTAAATTAGCTGTGAATAAAACAGTAATACGGTCCTTGGAAGGCTTCACACCCTTAGCCTGTTTTTCACTCTTGGCGATGAGGGTTGACTTTGGTGCCCGCTTCCAGTAAATCCCAGTTTCGTCACAGTTAAAAATCTGGTCACGGCTGTAACCACCTTCAGTAACGAGACGTTGAAAATTTTCTGGATAAGTCCTGGTTGCTTCCTCATCTGCTAATCTGCTTTCACCATGCTTCAGGACATACTTGACCTCATACCTCTTCTTAAATGTTGCTAACCAGCCTACAGAAGCCGCAAAATGGGGTGGAGGGTTAACATTTTTCTTACGGCATACTGAATCAAAGTACAGCCGTGCTTGTGATCTTATTGCAGGGCCAGAAAGATCACCCTTCTCTCGATCCCTTCTGATTACCCATTCATTTAGGTAATGTTCCATGATTGTAAGCAATCTGTTACGCTATGAAGTATCAGCCAGCGTGCAAGCAGAGAAAAACCGAGAAAACACCTTCACAGAAGCAGCCAAGTTATCTTTATTTTTGCGCAGCGATCGTACTGTTGATTCAGAACAGTTAAACTTACGCATAATGTCACATGTTCTTACACCACTGTTCATCATCTGAATAATTTTTTTCTTTTCCTGGAGTGTATATTTCCTGAGCTTCCCCCCTTGCGATAATCACGCTTCTCTCGTCCACCACGTTTTTCACCACAGTTTTCACCACGATTTCCACCACTACCACTCATAGAACTCATGTTCCTTGTTATTACAGTGTATTGTATTCCACTAGAACGTTTTCACTAGAACACAGAAAGTAAATATGGTCCACAGCACAACAAAATAGCAATATTGTTGTTGACCCAGCTCCTGACGTGACACGACCCACCGAAACCAACCGTTTAACTGGTGCGCTGACCTATGCGTATGCACGAGATGTTTATTTGGCACCGCTAGATGGCAGCAGATGGAAATTTTTAAATAGACGCGAGATGCTAAATTCGCGAGACTATATTACGCGAGACGACCGTTCTTATTGTATTTGCAATGCTGAATGTGTATAACAAAGGAGTACAAAGGAAGGACAGACAGCAACAGTCCTACTGGATCTAACGAGGCTGTCTGCTTAGCTACACTACTGCTATAATATCTACTTGATAGAGACAAAATGACAGCAAAGTAGACAAAAGATATAACTAATGAGAAACACTGGCTAAGGCACGAGCCTCGCACAGAGCACCACCTACCGCATAACCGTTCCACTCCAAACTAATATATAAGGTGTTGATCAGCTTATAAAACATCCACCATATTCTAATCTGTTGACTAGACACTTGAAGATATATATAAATGTAAAAAAAAATTATATATATAAATGTACGAATATGTGAAACTTTAAAGTCTCTGATCGTGTTTACCTTTTCTAGGTATTTTATATATTTATGTTAATTTCAGTGCACAAGACCTGTCTGAATGTTAATATTAACGTGCTCACTGGATTCAGCAGCTTAAAGTTATATGATAAAGTGCTCTCATTCACCTTTCTACGATGTTTTGTTCATAAGATATGGGTATTCTTGATTTTTCTTTAGCGCGCATTTTTTCATGACTAAAATGAAGATGGCAGCCAAATGCATAATAGGGGACAATTTTTTTCACTGTTAACATCCAAATTCATTGACTAGACACATTAACGTTTATAAAAATGTAGGTTACAACAAAAAATCAGATGGGTGCATGGGAGACCCCCCTTCCTACTCTACTAGTAAAGTACAGTATATTATTTATCATTGCTATTTGTTAGAAAAATTACTTTAATTCTGCATAAAATACCATGTTAATAGATTTCTTTATATTGATTTTTTTGGGGTGTGGAAAGGATTAATTGGATTTCCATTATTTTGAATAGGGAAATTCGTTTCGAGAAACGAGTTTTTCATGATACGAAATACGTTATGGAACTACAGTGGAACCTTGACTTACGAGTTTAATTAGTTCCGTGACCGAGCTCGTAACTCAATTTGCTCGTATATCAAATCAATTTTCCCCATTGAAATTAATTGAAATGCCATCAATCCGTTCCAGCCCCCAAAATACCACCCAATTTTTTGTTACGTGTTTTTAAATAAGAAAAATGTATTTATAAATAACAAATATTGTATAAAAACATAATAAAAGAGAATGTAAAGCAAATCAGCATAAATGGCTCGTGCCTTCTCGCAGGTGATACCCTCCGTCACAGTATCTCCCGCAAGCTCCTTCTCCCTCACCCACATCAATAGCAGATTCTCCATCTTTTCATGGACAAAGGTCCGGAGCTTAGAAATTATTTTAACGCCCTTGGCTGGTGTTATAGCCTTTATCGACTTCTGCTTCAATATGGTACATATCGTAGAAGTACTGCGCTCGTATAGCCTCGCCAAGTCGATTACTCGCACACCTTGCTCATGTTTTTTTTTATGATTTCACGCTTTATTTCGATGGACATCATCCTTTTCTTCTTTGCACTGCTGTCCTTTCCTCTCACTTTCTTAGGACCCGTGGTTACAAACAAGAAATTTGGTAAAATAAATGCACAAAAGCACAGAACGCGAGCACAACAGAGATGCTTACGCGGCGAGGTAAACACAAGCAGAGAACGAATTTTGCACGGGAAAGCTGGGCGGGTGTATGACTGTGTTCACTAAAGGCCGGGTCACACGGACAATTTTTTGTCAACAAATTTTGTCAACCTCGTCTCGCTGGAATATTTCGTCAACGCTGTGGTCACACGATGAAGTGCCGAGTCGGCGCCAAGACGTCATTCGGCAACGCCCGAACCGGTAAATATAACCGAACTGTACCAACTGTATCAAAACAAAGGCAGAATTCCCTACGTTGAAGACAGTCAAGACACTCATCCTGCTTCAGTGCTCCTAAATGAACGGCGCCAGTGACACGGATTCAGACGTAAATATTGCAGAAATTGTACTGCTGCTAGCGTTAAAAAGAAAGCAGCTGCAACAGAAGAACGCAGCCCTGACACTGACTCGTACCTCAAATTTTGGCTCGCAATTCAAAGCAAAAAATCGACTGAGTGACGGCTCGTGTCTCAAAAAACTCGTATGTTGGGGCACTCGTAAGTCAAGGTTCCACTGTAATTAAATTAATTAACCGAGACACGACTGTGTAATGAAAATACTGGTAATAAGTTATAATTTATATATCTTCAAATAATAATAATAAGCAGCCTCTTCTCTGTTTCCTCATTTTCAATCCAAAGCTGGCTGTTGCGCATATGTGCGTAACGACATTACTTGCTCTCGTGCCCACAATCTTGAATCTTCAGAATTTTCTATCATCTGGCTATGACTTCAATGTCACTCTCTAACTAAATTCATCTGTGCTGTATATCTCTCACCTAATTTCTTTGACTATGTAAAATTCTTTGACTATTTAACTTCCAAAGTGGAGTACATCCTATCTCACTTTCCTTATGCTGAGATCTCCATTTTAGGGGATTTCAATGTTCACCACCAGCTTTGGCTTTCATCTTCTTTCACTGACCAACCTGGTGAACAAACCTTCAACTTTGCTATCCTTCATGACCTAGAGCAACTAGTGCAGTTCCCTACCCATATCCCTGACCGTCTTGGAGACACGTCCAACATTCTTGATCTTTTCCCAACTTCCAACCCTTCAGCTTACTCTGTTAAACTTTCCTCTCCATTGGGCTCCTCCGATCACAATCTTATTTCTGTTACCTGTCCTATCACTCCAGTGCAGCCTCAGAACCCATCTAAGCAGAGGTACTTCAGGCATTTCAACTCTGCTAAGTGAGAGGACCTTAGGCAGTACTATTCTGATTTTCCTTGGGATGGTTATTGCTTCCATGTCAGGGATCTTTCTCTTAGTGTCGAGCACATAACAGAGGTGATTATCTCTGGCATGGAGCTATACATTCCTCATACTTTCTCTAATACTAAAGCTAAAAAGCCCTGGTTTAACTCTGCTTGTTCTCGTGCTGTCAATGATAGAGAGACGGCTCACAAACGGTACCACAGCCATCCATCTGCTGAAACTCATGCCCTATATATTTCTGCCCGTAATCATGCCAAATCTATTCTCCAACTTACTAAAAACTCTTTCATTAATATAAAGTGTCAAAGTCTTTCCAACTCTAACTCTTCTTGTGATTTCTGGCATCTAGCCAATAATATTTCTAACAATTTTACTTCATCTTTCCCTCCTTTACTTCAACCAGATGGCCCCACAGCTGTCTCTTCTTTCTCTAAGCTGAACTCTTGACTCAAACCTTTGCTACCAACACTACTTTGGATGATACTGGGCATATTCCTCCTACTCCTCCACCCTCTGACTACTTCATCCCTAAAATTAAAATTCTTTATTATGACGTTTTCCAGGCCCTCTAGCCTTGATTCTGGGAAGGCTTACGGTCTGGATGGAGTCTCTCCTGTTGTTCTCAAAAACTGTGCTTCCGAACTTGCTCACTGCCTGGTCAAACTCTTTCATCGGTGTTTCTCTACTTCTACCTATCCTTCTTGGTGGAAGTTTGCTCACATTCAACCTATCCCTAAAAATGGTGACCGCTCCAATCCTTCTAAGTACCGCCCAATAGCTTTGATTTCCTGCCTTTCTAAAGCCTTTGAGTCTGTCCTTAACAAGAAGATAATGAAGCATCTATCAGCTCACAACCTTCTCTCTGATTGCTAGTATGGTTTCCATAAAGGCTGATATACTGGTGACCTTGCTTTCCTAACTGAATCTTGGTCATCCTCTTTTAGGGACTTCAGTGAAACCTTTGGTGTCAGCCTTGACATATCGAAAACCTTCGATAGAGTCTGGCATAAATCTTTAATTTCTAAACTACCCTCCTACGGATTCTATCCTTCTCTCTGTACCTTCATCTCCAGTTTCCTTTCCGACCGGTCTATTGCTGCTGTAGTGGACGGTCACTTTTCTTCTTCTAAAACTATCAACAGTGGTGTTCCTTGGGTTCTGTCCTATCACCCACTCTCTTTATATTATTCATCAATGATCTCTTAAATCTGACTCAATGCCCTATCTACTTCTATGCTGATGACACCACCTTGCATTTTTCAACATTGTACAAGAGATGCCCAACCCAACAAGAATTAAATGACTCAAGGCAAGATGCTATAGGATGCTTAACTTCTGATCTTTCACCAGTTTCTGATTTGGGCAGAGCAAACCTTGTTTTGTTCAATGTCTCAAAAACTCAATTTCTACAACTATCTACTCGACATAACCTTCCAGATAACTATCCCCTCTCCGTCAATGACATTCAACTTCCCCTCTCCTCCACATTAAACACACTCGGTCTATCCTTTACTAAAAATCTAAACTGGAAATTTCATATCTCTACTCTTGCTAAATGAGCTTCCAAGAAGTTAGGTGTCCTATGGCGTCTAAATAAATAAATAAATAAATAAATAAAAAGAAAAAAAGAAAAAAAAGAGCTATAATCAATATATCATCTTTAAATTATGGTATTATAATATTCAATTATTGGTGCAGGACACCATGCAAGTAATATATCATCTTCAATTACTAGTAACTAAACTTTAGTTAAAAAAACGCCTTCAGATACTGGTATTTTAGCTATGATTAATATATTATCTTCAAATATCGATAACAAGGATTTAATTAATATATTATCTTCACACAACAGAAACTAAGCTATGATAAATACAATATATCGTCTTTACATACCGGTTTCATTATCCTAATACTATTTTTCAACAATTATTTTCATTATTATGGTGCATGAAAAATAGGTTTTAATGATATTGGTAATTGCCCATCTCCTACCAATCTTCAGCCAGGTGTTGTCTTGCAGTATTTAGCGAAGTGATTTCAGTTGGCGTACATTCCTCTCCTGAAGGTGGTAAGAAGCTGAGCAAAGCTAGATTGCTCTGCTGCATCTTGTCACTCGAGTTAAGGTCTGAGGTGGGTACTTGTTAAATGTTAGTGATTCATACGAGCCGCGTGGTCAGTGTGTAGCAAATGTGTAGTAAGACAAGCTACATGGTGTTATAGAAAGTGCAGTATAATTTGCCATTGTTGCACAGAAAGGCAATTGAGTGAAGTGTAAGCATTCGTACAAGCCTCATGATTTACAGTGCGTATTATGAGCGAATTCTTATGTCTCACGTGTGTGGCTGACAGTGTACAGAATAACGTGTCTGCCAATCCCATTTGTGAGGTTCAGGGAAGAACCACAAACTTTTGGAATCACAGACCAGACAAAGATAAGTGAGTACATTCAAAGACATGTTCTGGAGGAACACAGACACCATTCACTTGTTCAAAGATATGAGCACAGAAAGACTATAGCTAAGCTCAAGTTACATAGCCACGAGGAACAAGGTGTTAAGAGGCTAGATGGACCCGTGCAAACACCAGTGAGTTACACTTCTCACCACCTTAAGCTCAATGCTTCCCAGAATGGGAATGACAATGCATGCATTCATTGCTAGGTTTGAGTGCATAGCTACTCTGTATAATACGAACTCAGAAGATAAGGCTTTCAAGTTTTTTCAGTCTTTATAAATTAGGCTCTTTTAATATTGTACCATTTGCCAGCAGACCATGAGTCATGTCAGCACATGAAAGCAGCCTTGCAAAAAGTGTTTGGCAGGATTGCTGAGGATGCTAAGTTTGCATTTGCCATAACCAATATCAGCATTCACAAGCAGCCATGCAGAAACATGCCCAAATCGTTCACCTCTTTGACAAATGAATAGAAAAGGAAGGGATTGAACTATCATATGTGGTGCTCTGTGTGCTCATAATCAGAGACAGGTTTGAGGATGTTCCCCTGAGTTTGTGGCTTCAGCTAAGTCACAGTATTGACCAAGCTGATAAAATGGCAGAAAACATTGATATACATTTCAAACCACATGGCCACATAAATTTGCACTGAACACATCCGGTTGTTATTTGACATGAGTCAAATGAAGTGAGTGAAATGAGAAAGGGACCGTGTCCCCTACTACGAGCCAATAGTGACAAACTATTCACTGACGTTATCATCGTGAGTTCAATTTTTCTATGTCTGCTCCATTTAGCATATATCTATTTCTTGTGTTTGTCTACTTACGTGAACATTCTATTTAATTCCCCCTGTAATACCATAGCTTCTTGCTCTAAATTTATTTGTTTCCCTATTTAAGTTTCGTCTGCAAATTTACTTATGTTACTACTTATCCAAGAATCCAAATAATTTATATAGATAACGAAATGTGATGGGCTTAATATGATGTATCACTGGGGGACACCACTTATTACTATTTATTTGAACCCTTTGCTCCTTGCCATTAAGCCATGCTTTAATTCAGTTATAGACCCTACCATCTATCTCTTGGGCTTTAATTTTTATCAACAAGCTCTGGCGCAGCACCCTGTCAAATGCTTTGCTGAAATGAGTGCAATCAGAATGATAAAAGATGTGACAGGAATTTTTTTTACAAACAAAACACAAATATGTATGACTTTCTACAAAATTGAACTTAAGTAAAGGACAATGGAAGAAAGATGTTAGGTTTTCAAGTTCAGTGAAGGATGATTTAAATTTTAAAGGAAGGGTGAAAGGAGTACCTTACAGGCTGATGTATTATTTTCATACCAATGACCAATTCCCAATTTTTCTGATGGAAAATATATTTTGATTGCTGGCAATCAACAAATCATAAAGCAAACCTTTGTCAAGAGAATCATACAAGTTCTTTTCACGAAGTTCCCGCTGCTGAAAATAGACCTCGTCTTCAAAGGTATGCCTTGGAGATTCTTGTAACATCTTAAATTTTTGTCTCTTCTTCTCCTGCAGCTCCCGTTCCCGATCAGCCTTCTTCGATATGAAATCCTTTAGCCTGTAATATCATAATTTAATGTAGAAATGCTTTAATTCAGTGAATTTTTAAGTTTCATGTATTCAAAATTTTTTAAAAATTAATATCATAGAACTATGCCATTTTCGTA
This sequence comes from Cancer borealis, assembly GCA_036785275.1. NCBI lineage: Eukaryota > Metazoa > Arthropoda > Malacostraca > Decapoda > Cancridae > Cancer > Cancer borealis. The sequence continues at coordinate 44,204 of JAXIVD010001476.1, read as the reverse complement.
TGTGGAGTGATTGAAAGGGTCAGCTGCAGTAACCTATGATGATTTGGTAACATGGAAAGAATGACAGAGTGAAATGACAGAGTGTACATGAGTAAGGTATAGGTGGTGGGTGCAAGAGAACGATCCCTAGTGAAGTGGGAGGACAGAATGCTAGAGAAAGGGAAGAGAGGAGTTTGAGAGGATTAGGGCAAGCAAGGAAGGAAATAGGGATAGGAATAAATGGAAACCTCTACAATGACCATCCCCTTGGTGGAGTTCTTAGGTATAGAACTCCTTCCAATTTTGCGGTAAATTGGTCAACATTACAGGCTGCAAAATTTGAATTAGCAAAATTGGAATCATTAACCTTATTGTGATTTTTGTCATATTTTTGCCCTTGTTTTATACAAATATATGTAATTATACATCCTACAATAAAGAAAAACACAGAAAAACATAAACATTATTATTATCCATAAAATTTTTTATTTAAATGACCATTTTACTGTACCGCAAAAATTGGAACCTGCAATATTGGAGGAAGCACTGTGCATACATCAAATAGAGAGATGAATTTCCTCCTTTGCAAATTTACCATTTGCATTTCTTGATCACCGATTCTATGTTTGCACAGGACTGAACAAAATAATGTACTGTACGTAATTTAATTTACCTTTTTCATTTGTTTATTCAACCTGATGAGTATGCAAGTATATATTGATAAGTAAGTGTTGTACGACTGAAACTCTTTTAAAAAAGAATTCTATACAAATTGAGTGCATATAATTTGATACTGGAGCAATTGGTACTCAGATCAACTGATAATTAAGTAATTTCGGTCACAGACAATCTGATCTCAGTACATTTCGTGATGGGGCAATTTCATCTTCAAGACACTTCATCCCCATCTGCTTTAGTGAATCCAATCATACCAAAAAATAGTAATGAAAGGGATGATTAACAAATAAAAGTGATTTTGTGAAGACCATAACCATGTAAAGTCCATGAAAAGATAATTGAAGGAAACAAGATTTAACTGTCGAAAGGACCATTACAGTCTTCCCCATTTATAGATTATACTCCAAAACCATGGTGAGATTACAAAAAGCAAAGCAGAAAAGACAGAACAAGGATTGCCATGAGGGGAGTTAAGTTAGAGATGAGTGGATATATAAAGTCACTTGAAAAGTTATTGCAGAGGATAAACACCAATAAGACAAATTTCAATGAGTGGCGTAAGGAAAAAAGTGATTTGATGAAATAGATCACCTCAAGAAGGTAAATAATTAGAGGGTAAAAGAGATTGAGAGCTTTAAAGTACACACAAGGATTTGAAAAACAGGAAACTAGAGATGAAGTTAAAAATTTTGTTAACAATGCAGTGAGACTGAAAAGAAGAAAAAGATAAAATTAGCTTCAAGAAAATATTTGAAGAACAAGAAATGGAACAAAGAAAACATGAAAAAGGAAGTAATTAAAGGAATTAAAACAAAAGAAAATATCATCAGGGAGGAGCAGAGAAAAAAAAAGTAGAAATATTTGGGTTCAAAGAAAAGGATATACCTATGCAAATTTTTTTTTTTTCTTTTTTTTTTTTTTTACATTAAAAGGGTACTGGCTAAGGGAAAAAATATTAAGTATAAAAAAAAATCCCGCTTGTCGCCAGACCCTGTAAAGAAGATAGTAGGAGAAATATAGACATGGGGAAGGGCAGTTCAATTTAGTATGAGAGGTATCTTGACACTCCTCTTTTGAAAGAGTTTAAGTCATAGGCAGGTGGAAAAACAGACAAAGGAAGAGAGTTCCAGAGTTTACCAGTGTAAGGGATGAAAGAGTGAAGATACTGGTTAACTCTTGCACTAGGTAGATGGACAGAATAAGGATGAGAAGAAGTAGAAAGTTTTGTGCAGCAAGGCTGCGGGAGGGGTGGAGGCATGTAGTTAGCAAGTTCAGAAGAGCAGTCAGCATGAAAATAGCGGTAGAAGATAGATAAAGATGCAACATTGCGGCGGTGACAAAGAACATCAAAGAAATACTAAATAAAACTAAATGATGAGGATGAGGAAACTAGACTTGAGGAGGAAGTAGAGGACGTAATGAAGTTAGGTCCATTTATAGAAAATGTTGCTGGACCAGTTAAGCAAAGACTAAAGACTCAGACTGCAACAAAATAAATCTTAGCGAGGACTTAGAAATTCAGAGATAATGAAGAATATAGAGATGTACCTATTGTTATGTCACTAGTTGTATTACGGGCTTTAATGAGGTACTCCAGGTTCCAGTGCGTAACTAGAATAAAGTGAGGGGGTAAAAGACAAGGTCTTATAACATTAGATTTACTTATCCCAACAGGAAAAAAACTAAACAAGTAACTGATGACATATGGTCGTCTCTCTCTCTCTCTCTCTCTCTCTCTCTCTCTCTCTCTCTCTCTCTCTCTCTCTCTCTCTCTCTCTCTCTCTCTCTCTCTCTCTCTCTCTCAGATATGGGATTCCTCCTCCTCCATCCTAGATACTGTATCCAGTATCTAGGATGGAGGAGGAGGACTGTATCCAGTACTGATACCAGTACAGTATCTACCTATTATCGATAATATTTAATCACATGTGTATATGTATATATTCTTTCTTTATATCATGTATTTCGGGGGATATTGGGCGAAAAAAGGGTAAGTCTTAAGAGTCCCAGAATACATTAGTGAATTTCCCATAGGTTATTAACTTCCAAGGGTGCAGACTGCATTAACCGCACCCTTGGGGGCCGATTGTACTGGTAGCATTTCCGTAAAGGCTTCGAATACCTGTCAGAGCTACAACAAGTCACATCTCGATTTTATCTTATCACAATTCTTGATGGAGATTATTTAAACAATTCATACATATTTTTCTTTTTTGTATTTTGCTCGATATTTATAATCATTATGAATACATAGTTTTATGCATGTATAAATTTTACTTATAAAAGTTAATTTCTTTTGACGGAGTTTCTGTGTGAACGAAAACCTTAATGTCAAAATGCTTTGACAAGTCTTGATGAAATATCATAATTAGATGGTTGTTTTTCAATAACTAGATTTAATTATCAATTGTAATTTATTTCTAGTTCATTTACAATAACAATTCAAGAAAATAGTCACTTTCCTGACAAGTTATAAGGATATTTCATTCCACTTGTTAGGGTTGCCATAATCTAATTTTTGAACAAAAATATACGTAAGAGGCATTATGATTTCCTTGGACGACTGTGCATGGTGTTACTAAAACAATAATTCTATATTTTAGCTAAACATCTAAGTGACCTGATTTATTGACAAACTTAAAAAAAAAAACTAGGTTGCACGAGTATAGATTTGTCTCCATCCACTGATATTGGCGTCAGAATTTTTTTTTGTATCGGTACATCTTGAGTATGAGTGAAAGAGTTCTTATTGGATAAGGTATCCTGGACCATTAATACCATTCCCATCCTCTATGGGATGCTTCCTGTATAGTAGTGAAATGTCAATTAGGATGATAAAAACTTTCATACTGACTATTACAGACTGTTGCACATTACATTATGCCATTACCTCTTTTCTTCATTAATGTCTCTCAGTCGGCGCCCACTTAGGTCCCGGCATGCCTCACGATTAGTGGTTTTTTCAATCTGAGCACCTGTGAGAGGAAGTCTACAGTTACTCCATAGCAGATTCTAGAGAACCAATCCATTTTCTGCTGCTATCCCGAATTAAGTGGGCAGTAAATATTGCCCTAAATACCAATGCATGCCGCTAATAATGAAATAAGTATGTCAGTTAACAATACGTATGATTTGAGTTCAGATCATCTGGAAGCTAGTCATTATAGTTTTTACTTTAGTATTTAAGTGCAAAATATCTGCCACCAACAGAACACTAAAACAACTCTTACCAATGGCCCTCAGCATGGAGCCAAAACCACCCTTCCCTCCTGGGAGCCTTAGGGTGGCCACAACCACTGCCGTGTCATCAACGAGTGTTGAGGGGCAGACCACCCGACCATGGCACTGCAGTACCACATCAGAAGCATGGCCCTGAAGAAACAGTAATATTTGGTTAATGCATCACTGATGGTTTCTTATTTCCTACCTATGCATGATTGTCCTTTAACAACTTTATAAATAAAAAACAAACAGTGGCTTACTGCTAACTCAACTAATTTGTGAACGTTTAATGAATGACATAAATGGAAGCAATAGTGTAGAGCATGGGTATGGACGCAAGTAGAAAGCTTGTGTGTGTGCAGAAAGGAATTTAAAAAAAAGTAAGTAAAGAAAGCAATGGACGTATATAAGTATGGAAAAGCTGCAGGTAAGGATGGAATAACTGCAAATACGTTAAAATATTGAGGAACTAGAGGGGAATGCCCCCACTGACCTGCGGCTCTTCATGGCTATTGGGAAAACTAGACTAATGAAACTGTTGTTGTGTCAACTGCTTCAAAATTGCCAATAGTTACTAAAGTGGCCACCAGTTGGCGCATCAATCAATAATTTTGACTTCAGATTTGAGCTCAGCGACCTCAATAACCTATCCCATGGTTTTTGGGTCTCTATGACCATTCCCCGGCTGGGGAAGTTTCCCTAAATCTAGGGAAATTCCCCTAGATTTTTCAAAGGTCATATATCACTCATATATGACTCACCCCATAAATCCCCGATTCCTCACAGTCCCCCAAGCTTGTTGGGGGGGATTGAAGGTGTGTGGGTAGAGATAGGGAATATTGGCTTAAACTATAAATTTACCTACTTTTTACATGAAGATTTTCACGAGTCATTGAGCTGACGGCTACGCCGCAGGTAAAAACAGTGGTGGACTGGATGTCTGACATGGAGACTGAACAATCAAATGAATGGTAGGAGGCAATAACTATAGAGGGATAAATTTGCTTAGTGTGCCAGGAAGAGTGTATGGAAGAGTCCTGATGGAGTGATTAATGAAAATAACTTAAGGAAAGGTTAGCAAGGAGCAGGGAGGTTTTAGAAAAGGAAAATGATGTGTAGATCAGATATTTCCAATTAAAATTAAGTAGAGGAGTACTTAATGAAGGATAAAAAAAAAAAACAGCCTTCATGGACCTAGAAAAGGTATATAATAGGTTTGATAGGGAAGCTCTTTGGAATGTTCTGAAAATTGTTGGTGTTGACAGTTGTTGGCAGGAGTTAAGGCATTTTATAGGAAGGCAAGTGCATGTATGAGAGTGAATGGAAAGCTAAGTAAAACTTTTCCTATAGGAGTTGGGTTGAGACGATGTGTCATGTCGTCATGGCTGTTTAATATTTCTTTATGGATGAGTGTATGAGAGGAATGAGACCTGAAGTGGGGAATATTGAGGGGAAGAAAAGTGAAGAGTTTGATAAGAAATTATGAGTGAAATTGTGGGGCCTAGGGAAAAGAGGAAAACCAGTTATAAAATGGAAGGATAGGGTGAAGGAGTACATGCATGAAAGAGTTGTTGATAGAGGATAGGTGGCATCAAAAACTATAGATAGATAGATATAGATTTTCAGTTTCAACAAAGTGCTTCCTGTACTCTACAAAGTGCAGCACTGGTTTAAGATATAAATGGTGATCTGCATTTAACAAAATTACAGAGGGAGATAGATGAAAAGTCTGTTGAATCTCTTCCTATAAAGCAGGATGAATGACTGTAAAGGTGCTTTCACACATACAGGAGTAGCATGCTGCATAGTGCCGATTGCAGACTCTGCAAAGATGCGTGAATACTCGTGGAAGATACTTCTGGTAATGCATGACAAGGCGTGGGTATGCGTAGCTTGTCAGCACAAGTCGCCAACTGGTTGTAAATTTTTTTGCATGCCCAATAATTGGCCACGACTTCGAGTCGGTGCTATGTGGTTTCATATCTGGCATTAGTCGGCACTACTCAGCACTAGTTGACACAACTCAGTACTAATCGGAACTATGCACCATTATGCCGTTTTTTTTTTTCATTAAAAGGGCACTGGCCAAGGGAAAACAAATATATTAAAAATAATCCCACTTGTTGCCAGACCCTGCAAAGAGGACAGTAGGAGGAATAAAGCAATGGGTGGAGTTTGTATAACATTAGAGGTGTCTTTTGAAAGAGTTTAAGTCATAGGCAGGTGGTAAAACAGGCAAAGGAAGAGAGTTCCAGAGTTTACCAGTGTAAGGGATAAAAGAGTGAAGATACTGGTTAACTCTTGCATTAGGAAGATGGACAGAATAGGGATGAGAAGAAGTAGAAAGTCTTGTGCAGCAAGGCCACGGGAGGGGGGGACGCAACAGAGTAGCTCCGACCAATGCAGTATGAGTCGGTGCAAGTCAGTGTAAATTCTGCTCACAAAACCCAACACAAGGCACATTCAGCCAAGTACAACTGAGCTAACCCGAGTACAACCGAGTGGCAAGGAATTGACATGATTCCAGACGTACGACTACTGTCGACTCTCAATTTAACGGAACCCGATTTAACGGACTTCGGATTTAACGGACTCTGTCTGCTAGCAGACAATCAACCCAGATCCGGACTAAAGTCCGTTAGTGTAAAAGAAAGTCAGGTAGGTGGCGGTCGTGTCGGTAACATTATCCGTTAAAATCTAGGGTGAAACGCCCAACTTTTGGGTAATGAAATATAAAAACCTAATATAACAAACATAACATAACGTAATCTAACTATAACATAAAGTAACCATAACCTAACAACATATTTAACCAAACATAACTTGAAAGTTTTTTGCCAGGTAAATAATGGTGAGCATCGCCTGAAACCTTCACAGATGTGTTGAGTACACTATGTATAGTATGTACGACTTCATATTGATATCGATATTGTACGAGCAGTAGTTATGCAGATTTACCCAAATACTTTTTGGCTTACCTTAACCTAAGTTGCATGTACAGTATTTACAGTTGCAGTCAATGGTTACTCCGAGTCAAAGAGTCTGGGTGCAGCCATTAATCTTAATGCTCTGCCTACAATCAGCTGATGTACCTAGACTCCACCTCCCCCTTCCTTCTAGTCACCAATGTTGAAACCACCATAGCGTCTAATAAGTGTGCGTAGCTAGGTTAGGTTAGATAAGGTTAACCTAATAATTTTCTGGCACGGACGATTTATTTCTGGGCAAAGTATGATGCTTTTTCATTTCAAGAAAACTAACCCTAATCTTAACCCTAACCTAACCTTACCCCAACCTAACCTAACATTGTGGGGCTGTAACTAGATACTGGTCTTACCTACTGAGGCGGTAGGTATACAAAAATTAAAACAAATGTTTTTAATAATTTCAAGAAGTTGATATATATTGCATGATATTCTGCAACCTTAATTCTATCTGACATGTAAGTATTAACCTCGGGGGAAGATGCTACATAAGATGCCATGGGAGTTTCAACACTGATGCCTAGAAGGAGGGAGGCGGAGCCTAGGTATATCAGTTGATTGTGGGCGGAGCATAAAGATTAATATCTGCACCCAGACGCTTCCCTTTGACTTGGAGTAGCCATTGAGTGCAACTGTAAATACTGTACATACAACTTAGGTTAAGGTAAGCCAAAAAGTATTTGAGTAGGGTGAGGTGGGGATAATCCGAAGTACTAAGGGAAAAATATTCATTAATAATCAGAAAAACAACTTTATTGAAAAATGTTGGTAGGGAAATATACCTCTAGTAAAGGGCTATCTTGGTGATTTTTTTTTCTTCAAAACCATAAGGAATATACACGGTTCACAATTAAGGTTTTTTCAAAGAGGTACGACTGTCTGGATCACCCCCACTATAGGGGATGTTCTGAACACCACCATTTTTACTAATAAAATGAATAAGAACATTGTTTTAAATGTTATCCACAAATGAAATATTGAAGGCAAATGAACTAAGAACCTTTTTAACCTAATACCTGATAATTATATTGATATATACCACTTACATGTGTCCAAATATATTTCCAACATAGTTTCTACTGTCAAACTAAATAGTTTTAGTCTTTGATATTAATTTCCAACTGGAAATGGTTACAAAACTAAGGTTTTAAGAAATTGTATACTAATCTATATACTAATAGGCTACTGTATCCTACTAAAGATATATTCCGTTCGATATACCCCCAATGTGCTTACATAACGTAATCAGCTATGAGGAATCAAGAAGTGGCTGGACTGGATAATTGTTCAGCAGATATCATGGTAGATACATAGTTGTCACTAATAACAGTCATACCACCGGAATCAGCACACTTTCACGGTCAGGAAACACTATTTAAAAAACGCGATATATAACATCAGGAATTTTAAAAATCGAAAAACTCACCTGACGGTCTGACACCAGGCCCTTTAAACAAAATTCTGCCGCTATCTTGAGGCTTTCCATTTTCTTATTTTAAATTATAGAGCTAACTATTTTATTATTATTAGGGGGGGATATTATGACACATGTTCGCTACACCCCCTAGGTCGGTACACGCCAACATCACCCTAAATCTGCATAACTACTACTCAGACAATATCGATATATATATGAAGTTATATATACTAAACATAGTGTACTCAACACATAAGTGAAGGTTTCAGGCAGTGCTCACCATTATTTACCTGGCAAAAAACTTTCAAGTTATGTTAGGTCATAGACTACACCATACTTGACTGGACACTCGCGACAATCGCCGACAGACGATATTACATTTTGGTCCTATTGATTCCACTGCTATGAGTGATGACAGATAATACTTCATTTATCAGTTCATATTCTACTTAGGACATTGTATTTCATGTCTTTACAATCAGTAATGATTGCTGAACCATTGCTGAACCTAAAAAATGATTTTACAACTTGTGCAAATAGGAAATTAACATAAAGATTACAAGAATGAGTGAAAATCATGTGGGAGTTGTGTATAAAGCATATTGTTTATAGCAAAAATTTCAGGCAAATTGGCAATAATTTCTGAAATAAAGCATCACATATTGTGAAATCACCATTCCTGAATATGATTTGATTGTGATCAAATGTCATATTATCGTTATATCGGCTTGGAAATTAATTTTTCACAACAATTCGTGGCGCATAGCTGAGAAAGCTGAGCTGACTGTGATGGCGAGACGTTCGTTGGTCAGTATGAAGAGTCAGTCACCCACTGCCACTGGAACCAGACGGACTTACTACTGTAGCTACTAGCTGGACACCGGACTCGTTTTAGCAGTAAGTATGCAAGATTTGATTATTGTAATGTCTGATTTATAAGATTTTAGGAACATTTCAGTACTAAATTCATATAAAACTCCCTGTAGAAATTGAACGTAGAACGGTGGATGATGAAACTTTAGTAGCGGTCATTATTTGATCATGGCTACCATCACCACTGTTATGTATTTAAAAATGACCGTGCGAATTTAACAAATAGATACATATCACGGTCATGGTCTAACCAAGTTAGTTAGACCATGATTGATGACCACGGTCACCTCAAAAGAAATGGAATCCGTTAATTCAAAATTTGAATCTAGTTACCTACTCCTCATCCCACCCACCAGGCATCCCCTCCCGCCACACACACACACATGGGTAATAAAGTAGGATAGTTTGCAACTTATCAATGTTGTTATATGTTAACTTGGTGCAGTCTAAGTATTTTCTGGTTGTCTTCATCCAGTTAAAGTATTCACATTTGATTCTTCTCAGGATTTCCTTTAATAATTGGTAGACAAACACTCTTCCAGTATGTCTTGTCTATAATGATTTTGTGGCAGCTTTTTGCTGTTATTGAGTAGGTCAGGTTTGCCAATCTTTGTGCCTTCATAATCATGTTATTCTTCTGTTCCTTAAATATATCCCTCTTGTCTGTTATTATAACACCTAGATACTTAATATTGTTAGTCACACGGATTCCCTCAATGTTCTCTGGTTTGTGTTCTGCGTTGTGTATGATTATTTAGCTTTTTTCTTTATTTATTTCCATGCCATATTCCTTGCTTATTTCCATCAGTGTTTTGATGTTATCACAAGCTTCTTGTAACGCTATTATAAGTCTCATGGAAAATGTTCATGAGCAGAAGAAGAAAAGTGCTTCCTCCATAACGGCTTGTGTTGTTGTTATGATCAGCTGATCCCGCAAGGCGAGTGGTTCTACTTGTGAGTGTGACCAGATTGCTAGTCGTATCGCCGTCAAGCCAGGGAAAACGGAAGTCATACCTAGTGTGACCGTAGCTTAAGGTGATGTTCATGCCTATAGTAGTAAAACCCTCTCTCTTTTCCATTTCTTGAAAAATTAAATAAATTATGAGTTTAAAGATAGTTATGGAACCTGTACAGCCCTGTTTGATCCCATTTGCTACCTTCATTTCTGTGGTTAGGTCTTCAGTGATGCTGAGTTTTGTTATGTCATCTTGGTATGTGTTAGCGAATGCAGTGATGATTAGTGGATGTATTTTGTATTTAATCAAGGCCTCTACTATTTTATCTCTCTTCACTGAATCAAACGCCTTTGAGAAGTCAATAGATGTGATAATTAACGTTTTGTTTTCCCTGTAACTCATTTCTACACAATATTGAAGTATAAAGATGTTGTCTTCTATTCTTGCTCCTGAAGTGAAACCAGCTTGTACTATTTTTTGTTCTTCATTAATCCTAAGATGGTCTTCAATTTTGTTTCAGATCACAGCCATGAATATTTTATATATGTAATTTGTTAGTGCAATTGGGCGGAGGTCCTTTGCTGTTGGTTTGGCTTTCTTGGGTATCATTATGGTATGTGATCTTCTCCATAATTGTGGTATGTTTTCACTTTCCAGTATATTATTTAAGCATCTTGTTATTGTTTTCATACATTAACTTTTTATATAATAAGGCTTTATAAAATTCTGGTTTACATGTGTTAGGTCCTGGAGCTTTCTTATTTTTTAGATTTTGTATAACTGATTTGACCTCTGTTTCTGTTATAACTGGTGTGGTCATGGGCATGATTTCTTTTTCCACTGACACTGCCATATCCATGTGTTCCCTGCCAGGAGGAGCTCTTCTGGGATAGCAAGGAAAAGTACCAGCCCACCTTTGAGGGCTGGGACCCCGAGAAGTTCCATACGTTGACACGCCTGCTGAACAGGGGGACACTAGACGGTTGGGAAGAAGGCCTACATTACCCTTCACCAACTTTGTGCCAAATTACTTGCTTTGCCTAGAGTGTCTGGGACTCCCTAATCAACAACAAGGAGAGGAGGAATAAGTAAGTCAAGTTTATTTATATTACAGTATCATTTTTTTTTTTCCTTCGATGGGGTAAACAGCATCGGTACATACATACATACATATTTGATATGTTTAAATGCCATTATCTTACTGTGTGAGTGCTTACACACATGCATTAGGTTTTTTTTTTTTTTACATTCTTCGAACGAATGGATACTACAGACTAGTAGATAATATAACTATAGGAATTAATCTATTAATTTATACATTTAATTGTACTTCTGAATTATTCTTTTTTTTTCGGATGTTTTTTATTTTTATTTGTATAATTTTTTGTTCACTTGTAATGTGCTAACATTTACATTTTATTTCAGGTTTTTTGATTGTGACAACCATAAGGACACATTCCTGCAGATCCTTGTTGGTTTGGCCAGGAAGTTCCCAGAGTTTGAGGTGGCACAGTGCTGTAATGGGCACAATGTAATCACCAAGATTCTCCCCGTCGTGGGCGGCAAGCTTTTCAATGGTTTTAGCTCCAATTTGTGCAGGGACACAAACTCTGATGTTCACGCCAAGTTGCCCTCCAAACGCCAGGCCACCGGCGACTGTGTGAGGGATACTAGAAGCCATGACCAAATGAAAAGGCAGAAGCTCCAGGGGCAGAAAAAATAGGTGATGGGGGAGATAATGACTGCGTCTTACAAGCCAGTAATTTGTGTCTCTCTTCAAAGGAGTTATACTTACTGCTACTGCAGACAGTGTTTTTTTTCTGTGCAACAAAGATATTTCTCCCCCTGCAAGATAGTGACTTGTGCTTTTCTTCAAGGGAGCTATACTTACTGCTACTGCAGACAGTGTTATTTTTCTGTGCAACAAAGATATTTTTCCACCTGCAAGACAGTGACTTGTGCTTTTTTTCAAGGGAGTTATACTTACTGCTACTGCAGACAATGTATTTTTTTCTGTGCAACAAAGATATTTTTCCCCCTGCAAGACAGTGACTTGTGCTTTTCTGCAAGGGAGTTATACTTACTGCTACTGCAGACAGTGTTTTTTTTTCTTCTGTGCAATAAAGATATTTCTCTCCCGGCAAGACAGTGATTTGTGCTTTTTTTCAAGGGAGTTATACTTACTGCTACTGCAGACAGTTTTTTTTTCTTCTGTGCAACAAAGATATTTCTTCCCCTGCAAGACAGTGACTTGTGTCTCTCTGGAAGCAAGTACGCCAATTCTTTGAGAATGAGGCCATCGTCAGGCGTGTCAACCTGGTGTGTCTTTCTCGATACACCTTGGAGGAGGTGGCAGAGGAGATGCAGACCGCCAGGGAGCAGCTGGTCATGGAGGACAATCGGGTGGTTCAGATGTTGATTGGAGAGCTCCCTGACCTGGACCCTGAACCGCCAGAAGACCTGCTTGCGGCAGCTACATGGCACTTCTCGGGGTACCTGGGCAGGATGTCCTTGGGTGAAATTATTGCAAATATGGTGTTTTTATTGGTGTCTTAGAATTTAATCATTGTCGCCCACCGATGACGTATGTTGACTAATTTATTTTTGTTGCTCATAAACATATTCTTCACATCACTCTGAGGTGCTTGCTTTTTGTTTGAGGTTTCTATGATGATTTTAAGTATTTTATTCAAATAAAACAAACAAAATATCGTCTCAGCACCCATTTGCGAAAGACGCGATTTCGAGTGCACAGTCATGTATGGTGTATTCTATGGTATTGCATATTAACATAGACTACATGGGCTATGTATGTAAGTGTTTTCAGATTGAAATTCCAATATTCCTGGAAATTATTGCAAATTTTTTTTTTTTATTGGTGTCAGGATTGAATAATTGTCGCCCACCGATGATGTATGTTGACAAATTTGTTTTTGTTGCTCATAAATATATTCTTCACATCACTCTGAGGTGTTTGCTTTTTGTTTGAGGTTTCTATGATGATTTTAAGTATTTTATTCAAATAAAACAAAAAAAATCACATCAGTACCCATTTGCGGAAGATCCAATTTCGAGTGCACAGTCACGTATGGTGTATTCTATGGTATTGCATATTAATATAGACTACATGGGCTATGCATGTAAGTGTTTTCAGATTGAAATTCCAATATTCCTGGAATTTATTGCAAATTTTGTGTTTTTCTTGGTTTCTTAGGATTCAATAATTGTCGCCCACCGATGACGTATGTTGACTAATTTGTTTTTGTTGCTCATAAACATATTCTTTATATCACTCTGAAGTGTTTGCTTTTTATTTGAGGTTCCTATCTTTTTCCTATCTACCAGTTTGCAAAAGGTCCGATTTCGAGTGTCCAGTCAAGTATGGTGTAGTCTATGGTTAGGTTAATTATGTTATGTTAGGTTATGGTTAGGTTAAGTTAGGTTATAGTTAAATTAGGTTATGTTAGGTTTGGTTCGGTTAGGTTCGGTTATATAAGGTTTTTATATTTTATTGCCCAAGAGTTAAGCGTTTTACCCTAGATTATTTTCTTGATTGCCATATTATGGCCTTTAACCAAGCAACAGACTTTTTACACTAATGGACAGGGCTCCCTTCACATTAGTCCGTTAAATTGAGGGTCGACAGTAGTACCACATAGAAGCCGACTACGGCTGCAGACAACCAACATGACAGGACTATGTAAGAGTATAGAGGAGTAGGACACGAGTAGGTCAGGAGTACCAACAAGTAGCGACGAGTACACTTGGCACAACTTGGGGGTAAAAATAAAATGTGTCACCAAGCATTGCGTTTTGCAACTCTCTGAGAGGGGGTATATAAGCTGCTGGGCACCTGCCACCCACATTGTACTACCTCCCATCACCACCCTGCCGCACCAGTTGCTCATCCACCCATGCTGGCCAATGTCACCAACACCACCATGCTGAATGCAGAATGTTATGTCACTCCACAGAGCTAGCTATGATGTGTGGACAAAGCGAGTGAAGTGCAGGCAATGTGATAATAGAGTTGTGGGTGGGCCTCTGTATATCCTTGATTTTCAACACTGCATGCTATTCGTCTGCATTCGGTTCAAGTCGTACTAAAGTTGTTAGCTAGTCAGTTTGAGTAAATTCTAGTTGGTTGGGGAAAAAAACATCAGAATTGTTAATTCCTCATAAGTCAGTTCAAGCCGTATAACTCAATCCGCATAGCACCAACTGTAGTCCTTGTCTACTCGGTTTGAGTCGTGACACATGGGAACTCGGCATACAGTTTTCCACGCATAGCGCCGACTCTGCACTCAGCACTATGTAGCGTGTCTACTCCTGAATGTGTGAAAGCTTCTTAAGATCTTACACATACTATCTCATATATGACAATTGCCAGGAATTATCATTATAAACATATGATTGTATTCAATAATGATATTTTAACTGTGGCTTAGCCTGATATAAATGTCATAACCTGACATCCGTATCCACAATCTTTATTTCGAGAAACTAATATCTACATCTGCATCCGCATCCACAAAATTGGTAAGTACGTATTACACCTGCGGACCTCCAAATTCTGTCATCCGACACATTTCTAATATACCATATTTGCAGCATATGACGCACTTTTTTTCCCAAAAAAAGGCTCCCAAAATCACCCATGCAATTTATATGTGAAGGCAAAACCTTCAACGCTCACTAAAGGAGACTGATTTAACCCCAGTTGGTCATTTCTACCTACAGTAGCCTGGCTCCATTAATAATATTATCAGTACATTATTACTATCCGTACTGAAAAGAAATATCGTAAAGAATTACAGAACTTACGGTATACCAGCTGTTCAAATAGTAAACACCAGGACGAGTCTGGTGGCTGAGTGCCATCTATTGTCACTTGTGGGAAACCGCTAAGTTGTCAGTTTGTGTATTATGAGTGCATACCGGATTAATAATATTTTCTGCTATACTTATGGTGCTTTGGCTTGTATTGCAATTTTCTGTAATATAATGATAGCCTGCCATAAAAGAACTAGGCTGAAATATACTAATACTCTAAAAAACTTTTTTTTCTCTGAATATGCCCTGCTAAATTGGGGGGGTGTCTTATATGCCCATGCATCTTATGTGTCGTTAAATATGGTATACCATCAATCCTTGGTTTTTGTATGCCCCCGTTTTTGTACAATTCGGGTTTCGACAACTTTATTCGTCAAAATTTTGTCCCAATTTTCATACCGTTGAAAATGGTCCATACCAAACTTATCCACTGCCCATGTGACTCGGCCACTCATTTCGTGGAATTGAGCGCCCACACAAAACATCCCATGCATTCGTGACTCAGTCTGCTGTACACCAAGTCTTCAAAAAAGATAAAATATGTCAAATATTCATTAATCCATTTCATTAGTCATTTATATTGAGTTTTCATTGTTTTCTGTATGTAAAACTATAGTTATTCTCTATAAAATGTTTTTTTATTTCACATTTTTGGGTGTCTGGAACGGATTAATTGGATTTACATTATTTCTTTTGGGGAAATATTGCTTCAGTTTTCATACAATCGGTTTTTGTCTGACTTTTTTGAACGGATTAATCACGAAAACCGAGTTTTCACTGTCTATATATATATATATATATATATATATATATATATATATATATATATATATATATATATATATATATATACAGTGGTCTAGCGCTCTGGTATGCGAACCTAGGGTCCCGGGTTCAAATCCCCATTATACGCTGACCACTTTTCATTCTTTCATATCACCGAGTGGCCAAAGACTACCCAAATGTTTGTTTGTTTTTGTTTTTTACATTAAAAGGGTACTGGCTGAGGGAAAAAAAAATTAAGTATAAAAAAAATCCCGCTTGTTGCCATACCCTGTAAAGAAGATAGTAGGAAAAATAAAAAATGGGGGGAAGTCCAATTTAGTATGAGAGGTGTCTTGACACTCCTCTTTTGAAAGAGTTTAAGTCATAGGCAGGTGGAAAAACAGACAAAGGAAGAGAGTTCCAGAGTTTACCAGTGTAAGGGATGAAAGAGTGAAGATACTGGTTAACTCTTGCATTAGGTAGATGGACAGAATAAAGATGAGAAGAAGTAGAAAGTCTTGTGCAGTGAGGCCGCGGGAGGGGGTTAGGCATGCAGTTAGCAAGTTCAGAAGAGCAGTCAGCATGAAAATAGCAGTGGAAGATAGATAAAGATGCAACATTGTGGCGGTGACTTAAAGAGTCAAGACAGTCAGTTAGAGGAGGAGAGTTGATTAGGCCAAAAGCTTTAGACTCCATCCTGTTTAAAAGAGCTGTATGAGTTGAGCTTCCCCAGACATGCGAGCTATACTCCATACATGGGTGGATAAGGACCCTGTACAGAGCAAGCAGCTGAGAGGGAGAGAAAAATGGACGCAGACGCCATAGGACACCTAACTTCTTGGAAGCTGAATTAGCAAGAGTAGAGATATGAAATTGCCGGTTTAGATTTTTAGTAAAGGATAGACCGAGTGAGTTTAAAGTGGAGGAGAGGGGAAGTTGAGTGTCGTTGAAGAAGAGGGGATAGTTATCTGGAAGGTTATGTTGAGTAGTTAGTTGTAGAAATTGAGTTTTTGAGGCATTGAACAAAACAAGATTTGCTCTGCCCCAATCAGAAACTAGTGAAAGATCAGAAGTTAAGCGTCCTATAGCATCTCGCCTTAAGTAATTTAATTCTTGTTGGGTTGGGCGTCGGTTGTACGACGTTGAAAAATGCAAGGTGGTGTCATCAGCATAGGAGTAGATAGGGCATTGAGTCAGATTTAGGAGATCATTGATGAATAATAGAAAGAGAGTGGGTGATAAGACAGAACCCTGAGGAACACCACTGTTGATAGTTTTAGGAGAACAGTGATCGTCCACTACAGCAGCAATAGACCGGTCGGAAAGAAAACTGGAGATGAAGGTACAGAGAGGAGGATAGAATCCCTAGGAGGGTAGTTTAGAAATTAAAGGTTTATGCCAGACTCTATCCAAGGCCTTCGATTTGTCAAGACCGACAGCAAGGGTTTCACCGAAATCCCTAAAAGAGGATGACCAAGATTCAGTTAGGAAAGCAAGAACATCACCAGTTGATCGGCCTTTACGGAAACCATACTGGCAATCAGAGAGAAGGTTGTGAGCTGATAGATGGCTCATTATTTTCTTGTTAAGGACAGACTCAAAGGCTTTAGAAAGGCAGGAAATCAAAGCTATAGGGCGGTAGTTAGAAGGATTGGAGCGGTCACCTTTTTTAGGGACAGGTTGAATGTGAGCAAACTTCCACCAAGAAGGATAGGTAGAAGTAGAGAGACACAGATGAAAGAGTTTGACCAGGCAGTGAGCGAGTTCGGAAGCACAGTTTTTGAGAACAATAAGAGGGACTCCATCTGGACCGTAAGCCTTCCGAGAATCAAGGCCTGGAAAACGTCATGATAAAGAATTTTAATTTTATCCAAAATTGCTGCCATACTGTCTTCAGACGGGACTAACAATGTTTATATGCGTCTGAGGCTGTAGCAGTGATTAGCCTCGCACATTCTCAACATATTCACGAGAATCTAAACATTTAAGGCGTCACTATAAAAATCTGAAAACCTATGCCAAATAACAGGCGAGGCAAGTCCATCTGTGCCTCAATAAGCATACTGGTGCCAATGGTTA
This sequence comes from Cancer borealis, assembly GCA_036785275.1. NCBI lineage: Eukaryota > Metazoa > Arthropoda > Malacostraca > Decapoda > Cancridae > Cancer > Cancer borealis. Next base: position 26,418 of record JAXIVD010001476.1, on the reverse strand, counting down.
ATGATATAAATAAAATATATATATACTGTCGACCCTCGATTTAACGGACCCCGATTTAACGGACTTCGGATTTAACGGATTCAGGCTGCTAGCAGACAATCAACCCAGATCTGGACTCAAGTCCGTTAGTGTAATAGAAAGTCCGGTACGTGGCGGTCGCGTCGGTAACATAATCCGTTAAAATCTATGGTGAAACGCCCTACTTTTGGATAATGAAATATTAAAAACTTTTATAACCAAACATAAACGAATCAAACCTAACATAACCTAATCTAACCATAACCAAACATAACATAATTAACCTAACATAATTTGAAAGTTTTTTGCCAGGTAAACAATGGTGAACACCGCCTGAAAACTTCACAGATGTGTTGAGTACACTATTTATAATATGTACGACTTCAAATTTATATCGATATCGTCCGAGCAGTAGGTATGCAGATTTACCCAAATAATTTTTGGCTTACCTTAACCGAAGTTGTATGTACAGTATTTACAGTTGCGCTCAATGGTTACTCCGAGTCAAAGAGAAGCGTCTGGGTGCAGCCATTAATCATTATGCTCCGCCCACAATCATAATAGCTATGTTAGGTTAGATAAGGTTAGCCTACTAATTTTTAGGCACAGACTATTTATTTCTGGGCAAAGTATGATGCTTTTTCATTTCAAGAAACCTAACCTAACCCTAACCCTAACCTAACCCAACCCCAATCTAACCTATCCTAACATTGCGAGGCTGTAACCAGATACTGGTCTTACTTACTGAGGTGGTGGGTTTACAAAAATAAAATAAAATGTTTTTAATAGTTTCCAGAAGTTGATATATATTGCATGATATTCTGCAACCTTAATTCTATCTGACATGGAAGATGCTACACACACTTATTAGACTCCATGATGGTTTCAACACTGATGCCTTATAGAAGGAGGAGGGAGGCGGAGCCTAGCTGATTGTGCATCAGCTGATTGTGGGCGGAGCATAAAGAGTAATGGCTGCACCCAAACGCTTCCCTTTGACTCGGAGTAACCATTAAGTGCAACTGTAAATAATGTACATACAATTTAGGTTAAGGTAAGCCAAAAAGTATTTTAGTAAATCTGCATAACTACTGCTTGGACGATATCGATAGCAATATCAAGTCGTACATACTATACATAGTATACTCAACATATCTGTGAAGATTTCAGGCGGTGCTCACGATTATTTACCTGGCAAAACATCTTTCAAATTATGTTAGGTTAATTATGTTATGTTAGGTTATGGTTAGATTACATCAGGTTATGGTTAGATTAGGTTATGTTAGGTTTGGTATATATATATATATATATATATATATATATATATATATATATATATATATATATATATATATATATATATATATACATATATGTATATATATATATATATATATATATATATATATATATATATATATATATATATATATATATATATATATATATATATATATATATATATATATATATATATATATATATATATACATATATACAGTTAAACTTCGATATAACGAACCCGCTTACAGCGAATTTCGGATATAACGAATGTCATTTCCTGGCCGAACCAAGTCAGATCTAAAGAACCAAAGTTCGTTATATCCAAGGCGTGGGATGAGCCAGCTGAGCTCTCCTCTTTGTTTAAACATGAACGCGCCAATGCGCATGCCACTCAGTCCACAGTTAGCTATCACTGTGAAGGTCACGCTCGTGCTCTTGCCACTTGCTACCTTCTACGCACCTACTACCTAGAGTACTACCCTAAGGTAAAGAAGGTTTGGTTTGATTTGGTTAGGTTTAGTTAGGCTTAGGTAGGTTTGGTTGGGTTTGTTTCCGTTAGGCTTATCTAACTGCAGCTCTGCTAACAAAGCTATTTTTTTCTTATTGATTTTGATGGTTTTGAATTCATATGACTTTTTTTTGTGAGCAATTTTTACCTCCTATTTATTGAGGGAGAAAATAAAATTGGTTGCATAGCATAACAAACAAACATCTGATTAATTCAAAACGCATAGAAGTCTATCAGAAAAAAACAGTTCTGTCCAAAATATGGAGTAGGTCATGAAACGAATCTTTACCTAACCAAAACTAACCAAACCCTAACCCATATTGACCAATAACGGAACCTTGTTGAAACCAAACTAAATTTTACCTTATTCTCGAAGAGAAGGTCTCATAGAAAATATTGAATATCTCAGAAACTAGGAATTTGCGACGGAAATGTAATAAGAAAAGGCACAGTTTACAGGTACGGCAGCCGTACCTGTAAGTGTTCGCTTATAGATACAGCGCGTGCATAACTTTTGAGTAATTAAATACAAAAAGCTTATATAACTGAACCTGTAAAATTTTACATCTTTACCATAATGCCGTCTGTTTACGAAATAAAATGGCATCTGCAGCTCGTCCAACTCTCTACTTTTGGTCATAGAGAATATTTAATAGCTTCTATATTAATAAAACCTAACCTAACCTAACCTTAACCTGCATTGATAAATAGCAGAACCTTGTTTAAACCAAACTAAACTTTACTTTTCGGAGGGAAGGTCTCCAGTAAACATTGAATATCTCACAAACAAAGAATTTGCGACGGAAATGTAATAAAGAAAACCTTCTCAAAATGCATCAGGTAATGCAAGAATATAAGCCTGAATTTTCTAGAGCATTCTGGTGAAGATGTAAAATAATACTACCAAATCTAATCAAACAAACCCTAACCTAACCTAACCTAATCAAACCATAACCAGTAAAAATGCAGAATAAGGCCTTCTGCCCTTTCTTTTTTCTCTCCTTCCTTACATACTAGACATAGTATACTCAACCCATCTGTGAAGATTTCAGGCGGGAGTCACCATTATTTACCTCGCAAAACGTCTTTGAAGTTATGTTTTGTTAGGTTGGTTAGGTTAAGTTATGGTTATTTAAGGTTAGATTATGGTTAGGTTAAGTTAGGTTAGGTTCGGTTCAGCTAAGTTCGATTATATAAGATTTTTTACGTTTTATTACCCAAATCCAGAACAAAATCGAAGGGTTTTAACCCTAAATTTTGGGTTAAAAAATTTAAAAACTTTATATATCCGAGCCTAACTGAACCGTATCTAACCTAACCATAACATAATGGTAACCTAACCTAACAATCTTAACCTAACCATAACTTAACCTAACCTAAGCAACCTAACATAACAAAACTTCAAAGACATTTTGCGAGGTAAATAATAGTGACTCCCGTCTGAAATCTTCACAGATGTGTTGAATACACTATGTATAATATGTAGGGAAGGAGAAAAAAGAAAGGGCAGAAGGCCTTATTCTGCACTTTTACCCTATAACCTAATGAATGCCGTATCGTCATAGTGCTGGCTTTTAGATACGGCACGTGTCTAACTTTTAGGTAAAAACTTATATAACTGAACATAACTGAACCAAATCGTACCTAACCATGTATAACATAACAATCAACCTAATATAACTTGAAAGATGTTTTACCAGGTAAATAATAAACCACAGGCCGTAGGAATAGCGGATGAATATCGGATGACAACGCGGTACGACTGCCGTATCTCTAAGCACTTCGACAAGAAAACCTTATCAAAATGCATCAGGTAATGTAAAAATATATACTCCATTATCTAGATCATTCAGGTGAAGAAGTAAAATAGTACCCTTAGTACCTCTCTTTGCTTCAGAGCTTCCAGGATCTCCTCTCCTGTTGATAGTTTGTTGATGCACCATGTTTTCCGCTGCCCAGAGATGTGAGACGCAACCACCACCATTTTACTTAGGTCAGGCCTGAGAAAAAGCTTGAATGTCTTAAGCTCTAAGGTCTTAACGTTGTTGTTCTTCTTGGGAATTTTATGGGATCGTGCAGACTGTGATGCCACAATCTCTAAGAACTTTGTCTTGTATTGGGATTTGATGGGGCCGTGCTTCGATCACCGCAATGTAAACTCAACTCAGTATCCGTCCCAATTCCCAATAACAAAACAAACTCGAGTAACTGCCTAACTGACAATCTTAATTTCCGTACTGTAACACCAAATGAGGTCTTAGAGATGAGGAATTTGCTATTATCTCTTAGGGCCACAGCAATATGTTCAATCATATTCCAACATAGGATATTTCAAACCAAAATAACATTAAGCTATCGTAAGGAATTCATTACAGCTATCACATTGATGAAAACGAAATTTTTTTTGCTTGAACTCGGACCTAGGATGAAGAAAGGATCATATACAGAAAGAGAATAAAGACGTTTACATTAGTGATGGGCGCTCGTGAACGAATCGGTTCATAGAGCCGGCTCTTCCAGGTGAACGAGAAGAGCCGGATCTTTCTCGAGAGCCGTTTGAGAGTTTTTTGAGAGCCGCTTATTTTTAAGTTTCTAGTTTTTCCATATTTTTGCAATTTTCTAACAAAATGCAAAAATTACCGATTGTTAATAATTATAGTAATGATAATAATAATAATACTTAAGAGTATGAAGCCTATTCATAGAAATTATATAGAAAAATAGTTAAGTTACCCCTTCAAGTTAACAAAGAAAACTGTATTTCCAAGTACCTTACCCTCTAGCAAAGAGGGTAACTCAACACATAAAACACATATATATCAATAATTCAGAAAATATATGGTGTATATGGCAGGCCAATGATGTGAAATGTACACTACAATATTCCCTACAACATATCAGTAAATGAAGACAATCTGATAATATTAAGAGGTCATATTAAATTATAGAACTCGTCTCAAAAACAGGGTACATGTTATACAAACCAAGTATATTTTTTTTCATAGTTAATTTTTTAACACAAAACTGATTTTCTCATTATAGCTCGAGAACCATAAGGTATACGTACAATGACTACGAATAGACAAAGAGTGAATAGGAACCCAACTTTCTGTTGCAACATTTAAAAATGAAATTACTCTTTATATAATGAAGGAATTTTTTTTTTTCATAACCTGTGAGTAAAATAAAAAAAATAACTACACTAGCTGATACGCCTTTTAAAATTATTTAAATGATTATAGGTGCATTTTTTCTGTCAAACTAATCGTTAAGGTTTTTACCCTATAACTCGAAAACTATGAAATTGACGTAAAATTACTAGGAGTAATTAGGGAAGTTAAATGAAACAAGCCTTCTTTTCATTCTATTGAAAATGAAACTCAATGATAAATGACCATCGGAAATTGTTTTTTCTTAACTATTAGCGTTATTCAAAATCAGACTACACCAGCTGAAAGGCCTTTTGAAGGTAAGAAAATAACTATTTAACATAATTTTTGTCAAACTAGTATTTAACATTTCGTTTTGTAAAAACGAAAACGATGGAGTTTAAGTCAAAAAATCTGCGAATAATTAAAATAAGGAAATAAATATATATATTTTTTGGACCATCAGAACATGTAAACAGTTTATAAATAATGAAAACATTAAAAAAAAAATTTTTTGGCGTAAATTTAGATTAAATTACATGATTTGATAGAACTTTTAAAATTACATCAATTAGCATAAGTGCATTTTTTCTGTACGACTAATATTTACGCGATAAAAGACAAGTTAACTACGTTGATAATTTGAGGGGTGATAGGGTACCCAACCAATCCTCAAACTCACATTACGTAACAGTCAACCGCCAATTGTTCGCGCTCTCTCTCTCTCTGAGTCTCTCTCTCTCTCTCTCTCTCTCTCTCTCTCTCTCTCTCTCTCTCTCTCTCTCTCTCTCTCTCTCTCTCTCTCTGATATATAAATGTTATATAAGAAAGAAAATAGATAGTATGTTTGTGTGTGTCTGTGTGTGTGTGTGTGTGTGTGTGTGTGTGTGTGTGTGTGTGTGTGTGTGTGTGTGTGTGTGTGTGTGTGTGTGTGACCATGAACGAAAAATTGTCTGAGTCTCTCTCTCTCTCTCTCTCTCTCTCTCTCTCTCTCTCTCTCTCTCTCTCTCTCTCTCTCTCTCATATAGAAATGTTAAATAAGAAAGAAAATAGATAGTATGTTTGTGTGTATGTGTGTGTGTGCGTGTGTGTGTGTGTGTGTGTGTGTGTGTGTGTGTGTGTGTGTGTGTGTGTGTGTGTGTGTGTGTGTTAGTGATGGGCGTTCCGGCTCTTTTCCGAGAATCGAGTCTTTCGTTCTCGTTCACTCAAAAGAGCCGGCTCTTCCGGCTCCCAAACGGGTCTTTCGGCTCTCAAATACTTTTTTTTTTAAGTAGTTCCACATATTCTGTTTAAAGTCTTTATAATTTAGAAGAAATTTCTTAGGATAACTTTGCTAGTTAGCTTTCAATACCTATTGATTTAAGAAAAGGTGAAAAAGCTTTCAAAAAATGTTTAATTTAAACCAAATATTTTTTGTTATCATTAACCGTTGGCGACAGTAGGCTTACTGAGGCACATATGTGGACTTGTCTCGCCTGTTATTTGGCGGACAGACAGACAGACGAACAGACAGACAGACAGACAGACAGACAGACAGACAGACACACACACACACACACACACACACACACACACACACACACACACACACACACACACACACACACACACACACACAAACATATGATCTATTTTCTTTCTCATTTAATATTTATCTATCAGAGAGAGAGAGAGAGAGAGAGAGAGAGAGAGAGAGAGAGAGAGAGAGAGAGAGAGAGAGAGAGAGAGAGAGAGAGAGAGAGAGAGAGAGAGAGAGAGAGAGAGAGAGAGAGAGAGAGAGAGAGAGAGAGAGAGAGAGAGAGATTTTTTTTTGTTTTTATCAATTTATTACGCTCAAAGAGCGGCAGACCATTGTAATACAGACAATATTTGTTTACACGTGACTTCCCATTAGGGAAGTGACGAGGTTGATTGCCACAAGGGTTATCTGTGTCTCGCAGGACACACACTCACAGAACAGAATAGCGGTCAGCACCCACCGAAGTGTGGGTGTCGCACCAGAATGACATCCAAATTATTGTCTTTTAGAAGATAGTCACAAACACTGAGCAAGGGCCGAGCCTGAGGCAGCATATCACTGACCGAGGGGCACTCGAGGCAGTAGTGGTGCAGACTATTAGCGTTGAGTGTGTCGCACAGCTTGCAGTTGGAGAAGTGAGAAATGTCCCCAGCATCAGACACTTGCCACACTGGTCGGTAACCAAGCCGAAGCCGAGCAGACACAATGTTGTGTCTCCGAACCATCAGACCGTGTCGGCGATACTTTGGTGGGGATAGACGGAAGTGGTCATAGTGCTGGATAGATACACTCTGAGGCCGCTCAGCTTCCGTGCGGTGGTGTGTGGAGAGATGAGCTGCTGCGTGTATCATCTTTTTGTAGCAACGGAGGGAGGGTGTGGCGCCGTCGGGCAGAGGGAGTCTGCAGGCGTCTTTTGCGAGGAGATCCACTGTGTCGTTAGCTGTAATGCCAACATGGGACGGAATCCATACGAACTGTACCTTGAGAGAACTGTCCAGAGCTGAGACTAATTGATGCAAAATTTTATTAACTTGGCAGCGGTGTGTGGGTTGTGGAGACGAGATGGCTTGAAGGGCAGACTGAGAGTCACACAAGATCACGCCATGCAATTGTCGTTCGCAGAGAAATGCAACGGCCAGCAGGAGTCCCCGTAACTCGCAGTAGGTGGAACTGGACGAGTTAGGCAGTCTGCTGCCAGCCCAGCCTCCCTCCGGTGGCTCTACGTCAGGTGAGTACATAGCGCACCCCGCACTGCCGTCTAGCTGCACGGAACCGTCCACGTAGAGATGGCACGCGGCAGGTACGGAGGAGGACACTGCACTGGTGTGCTCCAGTGCTAGTTGTTTCTGCAGTAGTGGTGGATCTGCCTTGGAGGTGGGAGTAAAGGTGACTTGTGGCTGAGGAATCCTCCATGGAGGTGGACCATGATCAACCTCAGCCACGGGAACACGGAGATCAAGGCGCTGCAGGGTGGAGCACACTGTGTTGACGAGGGTGCGGACACCGGGACGAAGTGGAGGGCGGGGTGCAGCGGGGTCAAGAGATGCTCTCAGGACGTGAGAATAGTGCGGAGCAAGATGGGGAGAGTTGAGGCACTTAACACTGAAGGAGGAGATATTGGCGTGTATTCTCTCTTTAACTAGAGGAAGATTAAGTTCGGTTAGCATATTTACTATCCTGGTGGAGGTGGGACACCCAAGAATGTACCGCATCACTTTGTTTTGGAATTTTTCTAAAGGTTCTAGGGTGGTCTTGGAGAGCTGGCTGAGGGTTGGGGAGAGATAGTCTATGACTGACCGTATAAAGGCAATGTAGATGTTTTTTGCCAAGGGGATGGAGATTCCGGCAGCATTATTAGTCAGCCACTTGAAGGGGACAAAGCGCTGTTCTAATCGGTGCAGGAGGTCCTGTATAATGGGATGGATGCGCTGCCGAGCAGGTATGGCAGGAGTGACGCGCGCCGGCGCTCCCAGGTACAAGTACTGTGTGCAGGATGGGATGATACTGTGTCCTGCAGTGAACACAGGAAGTGCTCTGGGGCTCCGTGGAGAGAATACTCGACTCTTGTCAGGGGAGAGGATGAGGCCACAAGCAGAAGACGATTCATGGAAAGCCTGGAGGAAGCGCTGAAGATCGGCAGCAGAGGTGGAATGCACACAGATGTCGTCAGCGTAACAGAGGACAGTTGTACCGGGAATATTAGGAAGAAGAGTCAGCAAGCGGTGCATCAGAATATTGAAAAGGAAAGGACTTAACACCCCGCCCTGTGGAGTACCAAGCTCAAGTTCCTTGTACGTACTACTTGCCCCTTTGAAAAGCACACGTGAGGTCCTGTTACGTAGATAACCACGTATCCATCGCAGGAGATTTCCTTGCACACCAAACTCAACCAGCTGGTCAAGAATAACCTCCCCGTTAGCAACGTCGAAAGCACTTTTGAGATCAAGAAATGCTACTACACTGGTGTGGGAGAGGCGGGCGTACAGTTCCATCAGGCAATGATGTGTGCTCCTCTGTGGTAGGAAGCCATACAGACAGGGAGATAACTTGTCTTGTAGACGGAACATGAGGCGGGTGAGGAGTACACGCTCTAGCACTTTGCAGAAACAGGAGGTGAGTGATATGGGCCTAAACTTGTCTGTGCCAGGTTTTGGGATGGGCACAATGGTACTGGAGGTCCAGGCACGCGGTACGTATCCCCTGCAGAAGCAAAGATTGTAAAGCTGTAGCAAGGGATTTCCACGGACTTTGAGGAGGAGGCGGAGGACTTGGTATGTAACGCCATCATCCCCGGGAGCTGTTGCCTTACACCTGATGAGAGCACGGCGCAGTTCTTCCTCTGTGATGAGCATGTCATCGTCTTCATCTGCTTGGAGTAACGCAGCCATTAGACGCAGAGTACGGACGTCCCTGTGGGTGGAGAGTGCATCTTGAATGTGGGCGGGAAGATTGCGTGACTGCGCCTGCTCAGACCAGGTATTTATTAAGTCCTGTGCATACTGGGCTGGGCTGTGGTGAAGAGCACTCTGTGGCTTCCTCTTGATGACTCTGTTTATCATGTGCCACATGGAGCCGACGCTTGTCTGATGGTTGATGCCGTCGGTGAATTTCCTCCAAGACTCCGTGTGGGCACACTGCTGAAGGGCAACAAGGTCATCTCTGGACGCCTGGTACTGTAGGAGACGAGCGGGTGTTGGTTGCCCCTGAAATGCAAGGCCGTCATCCACAGTCTTCCTTTCTGCCTGGAGAATACGTTGGTCCAGCGTCCAGGCATAAGCCTCACGATTTCTTTTAACGTGTGGTCGCGTCACGTACCGGGTGTAGAAGTCATGTGTTGAGTCAACCAGGGAGGAGTACAGATTTTCAGGTGACTGGAAATCAAATGTTGGTAGAAGACTGGAAATGTAGGAGATGTAGTTGGGGCAGTACTTCGGAGGAATGGTGATGCGGAAGCGAGTATGAGGAAGAGAAGGTCCTCCTGGCAGGGAATAATGGAGCCCAAGAGCGATGTGGTCTGAGAAGAGAGTGCAGATTGAAAAACACTTGACTTGCGATGCTACCAGGCCGGAGGTGATGATGTGGTCAAGCGTGCCACCTCGGGTGTGTGTGGCGCCTCCAGTGGGCCAATGAGTGAGACGGTGGCAGCGGATATACTCAAGCAGGGGCAGTCCACTACGATTTGGGGTGGAGGAAACATCACCTAAGGCGGGGTGCCGGGCATTGAAGTCACCCATGTAAATCATGCCATGAGGCGCAGCTGCAGGGAGAGCGGGGAGATTGATCCTTCCTGGAGCAGAGTAGACATTGCAGAGTCGCAGCTTCCCATCACCCACAGTGATCTCAAAAAGCTGGAACGTCATAACATCATCGGTTGAGCAGCGCAGGAGCCGGTGGGGGATGGAGGAGTGAACGTAGCTCACAAGACCATTCCTGACGTGATGAACATACGAGACGAAGCCTGGAAGAAGAGGAGCATCTTCAGGAACATGACAGCCTACAAAAGCTTCTTGAATGAATATGATGTGTGGGTGGTGGCGACCTATGTATGTTTTGAGAGAAGTGAGCTTTGGGTAAGTCTTGATTCCACAGGCATTCCAAGAGATGATGTGAAGCTGCATTCTGTTATCGAAGTCTGGCTTTGGGTGGATGGGAGGCCGGTGGGAACGATGGTTTCAGGGCAGCGCTGCTGTGAGGCGTGCGTCGTGATGGCTCCTTAGGGAGCTGTGCACTGAGCATTTCAAAGCTGACGGCGATGTTGTCCAGCCTCTCGGAGAAAGTGGTGACGGTCGCGACGAGAGCGTGCTGGGATTCGACGAGTGTGGCGAGTGTGCGGCCAGCGGCGACCTGCTCAGCTTGGACACTAGCCATACCCGCTTCAATGGCTGCAAAACGCGCATCAATCGCTTCAAAACGAGCTTCAATGGCCGTGCATCGTGCCGTCAGCTTGGCGACAGCCTCACGAAGGGCAGTAACTTGTGGCGAGTCGGAGTCAATCATGGTAATGACTGAAGGCTGTGAGGTGGTGCCATGGCGCGGTCGTGGTGGCGGTGGTGGTGCTTGACGGGCGAGGTGAGGGGCGTGAGACAGCGCGTCGTCAGTTGAGGCGGCAGCGGAGGAGCGTCTCGTACAGCCATGCCACACGTTAGCTCCTGGTTCGTGACAGCGGGGGCATTTCCACATCGATGTGTCTGTATTGGATGGTGAAGGCTGCTCTGATGTAGGAGCACCATCAGCGGTAGTGGGCTGGGAGGGGGTGCGGTGTGGGCAGGTGCGGGAGGCGTGAGTACCTGCACACCAGCCACACTTGTCAGATGGGGCGGAACAATACCGGGATATGTGACCGATTCCCCAGCATTTGTAGCACCAAGGTTGCTCATCCTTCATCCTTCTAAGCTCGCAGGGTGGAAGGCAAGGAAGGAAGCTGAAGGTGAATTCTGATTGTGGTGGGTGGGGGAGGCTCCAGGTGATAACAAGCCGATTGATGGGCGTGCCGTATTGGTGAAAGCGACGCGCCGTATATACGCCTGGCAGCTCCTTAGCCAGAGACGGATCCACACTGACAGGGAAGCGGGTGACAAGGTAAGTCGGGAATTTACGTGGCCTCTCGATTGAGTCTTGCAAATCAAGCTTCAAGGATGAAAAATCTCCTATCGTGGCACTTTTGATGATGTCGTCACGTCTCCGTGAAATATAAACAAAGCGTGAGGTAACAGCTGACATTTTTACCTCTGCCAACTCTCTGTCAAGGCGGAACGCCTTGGTGACTTCAGAGAGCCAGCGAAGCTTTGAATCCACAGCCGGGTTGTAACGGAAGATGAGCTTCACATAGTCCGTCCTTGGAGCAAATGCAGGGGGGACAAACGCAGCATGGGATGAATTGTGAGGATCATGGTTTGGAGGGGAAGAGGCAGGAGCCGTGGGATGAGGAGTCTCGGTGCGCCTAGATGTCTTGTGAGCGGGAGATGACGGTTCGCTCGTGTCCGAAGTCTGGTCCATGGTCCGCTTGGTGGAGGAGGTGGAGGGCTGGGTGGGAGGGAGGGGAACTTCAACTTGGGGCTGCCAGGGGGTGGGGCCAGAGCGCTGCGTTTGGAGTGCCATTGGAGGCCAGTGTTTATCTGTGATGTCCTCATCGTCACCGAGAGCGAGATCGGCTTCAATGTTGCCGATGGAGTCAGGGCCAGAGTATTCCATATTGCTTGAGCAATATGGTACAGGTCAGAATGTCAGTGATGAGCACCAGTGGGGGTACAGTGACGTGGGCATGACGTCACATTTCTCGAACTGCGCATGCGCAGCCGGGAAAAACTCTGACAGGAGAGGTGTAGCCAGGGATATAAATTTTTTATGACTAAATATAGGCTAAGTCCCAAAGCTCTCAAAACCCTTTGTGCCACAAACTGACGACTGGTGCTTACTACCGTTTTACGCCAAGGCTGGAACACGGCAGCTCGCTGAAACCCCCCAAACTTCCTCAAATACTGAAGAGCTCTCAGAAAGGCTTGTTTACGTCCAGAGGCAGCAATGGCGGATCAGAGAGAGAGAGAGAGAGAGAGAGAGAGAGAGAGAGAGAGAGAGAGAGAGAGAGAGAGAGAGAGAGAGAGAGAGAGAGAGAGACTCAGAGAGAGAGAGAGACTCAGAGAGAGAGCGCGCGAATAATTGGCGGTTGACTGTTACGTAATGTGAGTTTGAGGGGTGGTGGGGTACCCCACCACCCCTCAAATTATCAACGTAGTTAACTTGTCTTTTATCGCGTAAATATTAGTCGTACAGAAAAAATGCCCTTATGCTAATTGATGTAATTTTAAAAGTTCTATCAAGTCATGTACTTTTATCTAAATTTACGCCAAATTTTTTTTAAATTTAATTATTTATAAACTATTTGTGTTTTGATGGTCGAAATTTTTTTTTTTTAAATTTCCTTACTCTAATTATTTGCAGATTTTTTGACGTAAACTCCATAGTTTTCGTTTCTACAAAACACAACGTTAAATACTAGTTTGACAATAATTATGTTCAATAGTTTTTTTCTTACCTTCAAAAGGCCTTTCAGCTGGTGTAGTCTGATTTTGAATATCGTTAATAGTTTAGGAAAATTTTTTTTTTCGATGGTCATTTATCATTGAGTTTCATTTTCAATAAAATGATAAGAAAGCTTGTTTCATTTAATTTCCCTAATTACTCATAATCATTTTACGTCAATTTCATAGTTTTCGAGTTATAAGGAAAAAACCTTAACGATTAGTTTGAGAAAAAATGTACCTATAATAATTTAAATAATTTTAAAAGGCGTATCAGCTAGTATAGTTAAATTTTTTATTTTAATCACAGGTTATGAAAAAAAAATTTCCTTCATTATATAAAGAGTAATTTCATTTTTAAATGTTGCAACAAAAAGTTTGGTTTCTATTCACTCTTTGTCTATTCGTAGTCATTTTACGTTTACCTTATGGTTCTCGAGCTATAATGAGAAAATCAGTTTTGTGTTAAAAAATAAACTATGGAAAAAAATATACTTGGTTTATTTCATATGTACAGTGTATGAGACACATTTTGAGACGAGTTCTATCATTTAATTTGACCTCTTAATATTATCAGATTGTCTTAATTTAACGATATGTTGTAAGGAATATTGTAGTGTACATTCCACATCATTGGCCTGCCATATACACCATATATTTTCTGAATTATTCATATATATGTGTTTTATGTGTTGAGTTACCCATCTTTGCTAGAAGGCAAAGCACTTGGAAATACAGATTTCTTTGTTAACTTGAAGGGGCAACTTAACTATTTTACTATTTCATTTCTATGAATAGGCTTCATTCTCGTAAGTATTATTATTATTATCATTACTATAATTATTAACAATCGGTAATTTTTGCATTTTGTTAGAAATTTGCAAAAATATGGGAAAACTAGAAACTTAAAAATTAACGGCTCTCAAAAAACTCTCAAACGGCTCTCGAGAAAGATACGGCTCTTCTCGTTCATATGGAAGAGCCGGCTCTATGAACCGATTCGTTCACGAGCGCCCATCACTAGTGCACTGCGCTCTGTAACCCTCCTGTTGCTGTATAAGAATAAACCGAAGAAAGTGTACCCGCTGGCTTTTCCCTGCCTTGGACTTGTATCTGAGACTGCGCAATAGTAATAATCGCCCACGATATCCTGGTTGCGGCCCACGAGTACTTGGAGAGAGACGGACTGAGAACCACGTGAAGTTCCCCAAAGGTAACGTGTTCTGCTTATACGTGGTAAGGACAGTGCAACTGGTCACTTGGTGTCAGGGATAGCGTAACAGTATGAAGCCACGCTTCCCTCGCTCCGCACCCAAAGGCTAGAAGAGACATGTAGTGATATATTTCCTTCCCATGCTTTTCTAGGGAAAGGTATTTTTTAAAGAATACCAGCGACAGTTTCGTGAGCACCGTGTGAGGATGTGATGTTATATGTTCGATTTGCCTTCATTATTTCAACTCTATATGGCTTAAATATTTTTGTGCAATATTCAAATATCCTATTTCTTACTTTATTTTTATGTAAAAAAATAAATAATATAATATGCTTTTCACTTATTATTTGAAATAGTAAGCAATTACCCGTCGAAGCTACAACCACATAATGCATTAACATCAACACTCACACAGGGCTTACCTGGTATTCTTACCTGGTTGGCTCCCTTCGGACAAAACTAGACCAGCTAGCATACACATACTACTCCAATAAAGGGGGCCCCAGAATCACAGGTACGCCAGTTCAACAGATTATATAAACATATAAATATACAATTAGACGAATAGAACTGGAAGTTATGTATCTTTAGTGGTGTTTATAACATAACAATGTATATAGTAATCCTACTCAACATAATCATATAAAGTATTGCTCATGGCCATTATGTAACAGCCTTTTAAAAGAAGATAGACTGGCAGCTGCAACAGCGTCAGCTGGCAAGGAATTCCAGATTGAGATACATCTTATACTAAAGAATCTTTTTACAATCCAAACGGCTATGAGGAAGGAATATCTTAAAGGAGTGACCTCTGGTACCAACTACTGGAGCCAGATGAAAAATATCAGACAGATTAATAGCCGATAGACCATGAAATATTTTCCAGTACTTGATTAGGTCAGCCCTTAATAGACGTCCCTGAACAGAATATAAATCAAGGTGTCTTAGTCGGTCTGAATAGGAATGAGTTTCCAAGCCAGAAATATTCTTGGTCCATCTCCTTTGAACCGACTCTAGAAGTTTGAGGTCTTCAACATAACCAGAGAACCACACACAAGAAGCATAATCAAGTAAAGGTCTGATGTGAGAAATATAAAGAGCTTTCATAAATCTGGGTGATCTATTAACAGTGGACCTCAACAGATTAGTCACTAAGCCACCTGGTTTATTAGTAATGTTATATATGTGTTGGTGAAATCTCAAGGAGAAATCAACCATAATACCAAGATCAACATAAGACTGTACAAACTTGAATGAAATATTATTGATATACTAAGAGGACTATGGTCCAAGCAGAGTCCAGTCCACATAAGAGCGTTGGAAACAGAGAACAGCACATTTGTCAGTGTTAAATTTGAGTCCCCAAGATTCGGACCTGCTACTAATCAAATTTATGTTACGCTGAAGTCGGGCAATATCACAAAATGCTGAGAAAGTATGATGATGGTTAACAAGTTACAGCTTTAAATCGTCAGCAAATATTTTGTAACCACAAGATAAATCATGCACCACATGATTAATATAAATTAGAAAAAGAATAGGACCCAACAATGGGCCTTGGGATAGACCACTTAGAACAGGACAAGCATAGCTCTCAGAGCCAGACACTATAACCCTCATTTGCCTGTTTTTGAGAAAAGCTTGTAACCAACCAAGTAGAGATCCAAAAATCCCAAGAGCATAAAGTTTACAAATCAGAGTATCATGGTGGACATAAAAATCCTTGCTGAAGTCGAAAAATACCACATCAACTGTATAACCACTATCATAAACTACACCATACTTGACTGGACACTCGCGACAATCGCTGACAGACGATATTACATTTCGGTCCTATTGATTCCGCTGCTATGAGTGATGACAGATAATACTTCATTTATCAGTTCATATTCTACTTAGGACATTGTATCTCATGTCTTTACAATCAGTAATGATTGCTGAACCATTGCTGAACCTAAAAAATGATTTTACAACTTGTGCAAATAGGAAATTAACATAAAGATTACAAGAATGATTGAAAACCGTGTGGGAGTTGTGTATAAAGCATATTATTTATAGCAAAAATTTCAGACAAATTGGCAATAATTTCTGAAATAAAGCATCACATATTGTGAAATCACCATTCCTGAATATGATTTGATTGTAATCAAATGTCAATTATCGTTATATCGGCTTGGGAATGAATTTTTCACAACAATTCGTGGCGCGTAGCTGAGAAAGCTGAGCTGACTGTGATGGCGAGACGTTCGTTGGTCAGTATGAAGAGTGACAAGAGTCAGTCACCCACTGCCACTGGAACCAGACGGACGTGCTACTGTAGCTACTAGCTGGACACCGAATTCGTTTTAGCAGTAAGTATGCAACATTTGGTTATTGTAATGTCTGATTTATAAAATTTTAGGAACATTTCAGTACTAAATTCATATAAAACTCCCTGTAGAAATTGAACGTAGAACGGTGGATGATGAAACTTTAGTAGCGGTCATTATTTGATCATGGCTACCATCACCACTGTTGTGTATTTAAAAATGACCGTGCGAATTTAACAAATAGATACATATCACGGTCATGGTCTAACCAAGTTAGTTAGACCATGATTGATGACCACGGTCACCTCAAAAGAAATGGAATCCGTTAATTCAAAATTCGAATCTAGTTACCTACTCCTCATCCCACCCACCAGGCATCCCCCCCCGCCACACACACACACATGGGTAATAAAGTAGGATAGTTTGCAACTTATCAATGTTGTTATATGTTAACTTGGTGCAGTCTAAGTATTTTCTGGTTGTCTTCATCCAGTTAAAGTATTCACATTTGATTCTTCTCAGGATTTCCTTTAATAATTGGTAGACAAACACTCTTCCAGTATGTCTTGTCTATAATGATTTTGTGGCAGCTTTTTGCTGTTATTGAGTAGGTCAGGTTTGCCAATCTTTGTGCCTTCATAATCATGTTATTCTTCTGTTCCTTAAATATATCCCTCTTGTCTGTTATTATAACACCTAGATACTTAATATTGTTAGTCACACGGATTCCCTCAATGTTCTCTGGTTTGTGTTCTGCGTTGTGTATGATTATTTAGCTTTTTTCTTTATTTATTTCCATGCCATATTCCTTGCTTATTTCCATCAGTGTTTTGATGTTATCACAAGCTTCTTGTAACGCTATTATAAGTCTCATGGAAAATGTTCATAAGCAGAAGAAGAAGAAAAGTGCTTCCTCCATAACGGCTTGTGTTGTTGTTATGATCAGCTGATTCCGCAAGGCGAGTGGTTCTACTTGTGAGTGTGACCAGATTGCTAGTCGTATCGCCGTCAAGCCAGGGAAAACGGAAGTCATACCTAGTGTGACCGTAGCTTATGGTGATGTTCATGCCTCTAGTAGTAAAACCCTTTCTCTTTTCCATTTCTTGAAAAATTAAATAAATTATGAGTTTAAAGATAGTTGTGGAACCTGTACAGCCCTGTCTGATCCCATTTGCTACCTTCATTTCTGTGGTTAGGTCTTCAGTGATGCTGAGTTTTGTTATGTCATCTTGGTATGTGTTAGCGAATGCAGTGATGATTAGTGGATGTATTTTGTATTTAATCAAGGCCTCTACTATTTTATCTCTCTACACTGAATCAAACGCCTTTGAGAAGTCAATAGATGTGATAATTAACGTTTTGTTTTCCCTGTAACTCATTTCTACACAATATTGAAGTATAAAGATGTTGTCTTCTATTCTTGCTCCTGAAGTGAAACCAGCTTGTACTATTTTTTGTTCTTCATTAATCCTAAGATGGTCTTCAATTTTGTTTCAGATCACAGCCATGAATATTTTATATATGTAATTTGTTAGTACAATTGGGCGGAGGTCCTTTGCTTTTGGTTTGGCTTTCTTGGGTATCACTATGGTATGTGATCTTCTCCATAATTGTGGTATGTTTTCACTTTCCAGTACATTATTTAAGCATCTTGTTATTGTTTTCTTACATTAACTTTTTATATAATAAGGCTTTATAAAATTCTGGTTTACATGTGTTAGGTACTGGAGCTTTCTTATTTTTTAGATTTTGTATAACTGATTTGACCTCTGTTTCTGTTATAACTGATGTGGTCATGGGCATGATTTCTTTTTCCACTGACACTGCCATATCCATGTGTTCCCTGCCAGGAGGAGCTCTTCTGGGATAGCAAGGAAAAGTACCAGCCCACCTTTGAGGGCTGGGACCCCGAGAAGTTCCATACGTTGACACGCCTGCTGAACAGGGGGACACTAGACGGTTGGGAAGAAGGCCTACATTACCCTTCACCAACTTTGTGCCAAATTACTTGCTCTGCCTAGAGTGTCTGGGACTCCCTAATCAACAACAAGGAGAGGAGAAATAAGTAAGTCAAGTTTATTTATATTACAATATCCTTTTTTTTTCCTTCGATGGGGTAAACAGCATCGATACATACATACATACATATTTGATATGTTTAAATACCATTATCTTACTGTGTGAGTGCTTACACACATGCATTAGGTTTTTTTTTTTTTTTACATTCTTCGAACGAATAGATGCTACAGACTAGTAGGTAATATAACTATAGGAATTAATCTATTAATTTATACATTTAATTGTACTTCTGAATTATTCTTTTTTTTTCGGATGTTTTTTTATTTTTATTTGTATAATTTTTTGTTCACTTGTAATGTGCTTACATTCACATTTTATTTCAGGTTTTTTGATTGTGACAACCATAAGGACACATTCCTGCAGATCGTTGTTGGCTTGGCCAGGAAGTTCCCAGAGTTTGAGATGGCACAGTGCTGTAATGGGCATAATGTAATCACCAAGATTCTCCCCGTCGTGGGCGGCAACCTTTTCAATGGTTTTGGCTCCAATTTGTGCAGGGACACAAACTCTGATGTTCACGCCAAGTTGTCCTCCAAACGCCAAGCCACCGGCGACTGTGTGATGGATACTAGAAGCCATGACCAAATGAAAAGGCAGAAGCTCCAAGGGCAGAAAAAATAGGTGATGAGGAGATAATGAATGCGTCTTACAAGCCAGTGATTTGTGTCTCTCTTCAAGGGAGTTAAAAACTTACTGCTACTGCAGACAGTGTTTTTTTTCTTCTGTGCAACAAAGATATTTCTCCCCCTGCAAGACAGTGACTTGTGCTTTTTTTCAAGGGAGTTATACTTACTGCTACTGCAGACAGTGGTTTTTTTTTTCTGTGCAACAAAGATATTTCTCCCCCTGCAAGACAGTGACTTGTGCTTTTTTTCAAGGGAGTTATACTTACTGCTACTGCAGACAGTGTTTTTTTTCTTCTGTGCAACAAAGATATTTCTCCCCCTGCAAGACAGTGACTTGTGCTTTTCTGCAAGGGACTTATACTTACTGCTACTGCAGACAGTGTTTTTTTTTCTTCTGTGCAATAAAGATATTTCTCTCCCTGCAAGACAGTGATTTGTGCTTTTTTTTTTTTTCAAGAGAGTTATACTTACTGCTACTGCAGACAGTGTTTTTTTTTCTTTTCTGTGCAACAAAGATATTTCTTCCCCTGCAAGACAGTGACTTGTGTCTCTCTGGACGCAAGTACGCCAATTCTTTGAGAGTGAGGCCATCGTCAGGCGTGTCAACCTGGTGTGTCTTTCTCGATACACCTTGGAGGAGGTGGCAGAGGAGATGCAGACCGCCAGGGAGCAGCTGGTCATGGAGGACACTCGGGTGGTTCAGATGTTGATTGGAGAGCTCCCTGACCTGGACCCTGAATCGCCAGAAGACCTGCTTGCGGCAGCTACATGGCACTTCTCGGGGTACCTGGACAAGATGTCCTTGGGTGAAATTATTGCAAATATGGTGTTTTTATTGGTGTCTTAGGATTTAATAATTGTCGCCCACCGATGACGTATGTTGACTAATTTGTTTTTGTTGCTCATAAACATATTCTTCACATCACTCTGAGTTATTTGCTTTTTGTTTGATGTTTCTATGATGATTTTAAGTATTTTATTCAAATAAAAAAAAAATCGCCTCAGCACCCATTTGCGAAAGACGCGATTTCGAGTGCACAGTCACGTATGGTGTATTCTATGGTATTGCATATTAATATAGACTACATGGGCTATGCATGTAAGTGTTTTCAGATTGAAATGCCAATATTCCTGGAAATTATTGCAAATTTTGTATTTTTATTGGTGTCAGGATTGAATAATTGTCGCCCACCGATGATGTATGTTAACAAATTTGTTTTTGTTGCTCATAAATATATTCTTCACATCACTCTGAGGTGTTTGCTTTTTGTTTGAAGTTTCTATGATGATTTTAAGTATTTTATTCAAATAAAACAAAAAAAATCACCTCAGTACCCATTTGCGGAAGACCCAATTTCGAGTGCACAGTCACGTATGGTGTATTCTATGGTATTGCATATTAATATAGACTACATGGGCTATGCATGTAAGTGTTTTCAGATTGAAATTCCAATATTCCTGGAAATTATTGCAAATTTTGTTTTTTTATTGGTGTCAGGATTGAATAATTGTCGCCCACCGATGATGTATTTTGACAAATTTGTTTTTGTTGCTCATAAATATATTCTTCACATCACTCTGAGATGTTTGCTTTTTGTTTGAGGTTTCTATGATGATTTTAAGTATTTTATTCAAATAAAACAATAAAAATCACCTCAGTACCCATTTGCGGAAGACCCAATTTCGAGTGCACAGTCACGTATGGTGTATTCTATGGTATTGCATATTAATATAGACTACATGGGCTATGCATGTAAGTGTTTTCAGATTGAAATTCCAATATTCCTGGAATTTATTGCAAATGTTGTGTTTTTCTTGGTTTCTTAGGATTCGATAATTGTCGCCCACCGATGACGTATGTTGACTAATTTGTTTTTGTTGCTCATAAACATATTCTTTACATCACTCTGAAGTGTTTGCTTTTTATTTGAGGTTCCTGTCTTAATTCTAAGTATTTTATTTGATTTTTCTAAAAATCTGCCGTAGGACCAGTTTGCAAAAGGTCCGATTTCGAGTGTCCAGTCAAGTATGGTGTAGTCTATGCCACTATCTATCCAAGAAGTGATGTCATGGTATGCCAATTCTGTTGAATGATGGGGTCTAAAACCAAACTGAGAGTCTGAAATAATTCCATTATCTTCAAGGTATTGATAAAGGTGATGAGTCACTATTCTTTCTAAAGTTTTAACACAAACAGAGGTCAAGCTAATTGGTCTATAGTTAAGAGGAATTGTTCTGGAGCTCTTTTTAAAAATGGGAACAACATTAGAAACTTTACATAAATCAGGCAGATGTCCTGATGTTAAATAGGATTTAAAGATGACATATAAAGGATAAGCAAGTTGATCGGCACAAGACTGGAGTAAGTGAGGATGAATGTCGTCCGGTTCCATGCTAGAGAAGATATCGAGAGACTTGAGGTAATGCTTAACTGTGGACTGATCAAATTCAATATTAGAGATAGAGCTGTGGACTGATCAAATTCAATATTAGAGATAGAGCTGTCACAGGACTGATGTTCAACTGGGTTTGACAGGTGTTGACTGTGATACACTGAGGCAAAAGCCTTAACAAATAAGTCGGCCATAGCTTTAGCGTCACTAGTCATTGTCTCTACCCTAAACAGTAGAGGGCCTACAGAGAGCTGACCAACCTTTTTATGTCTGACATAGGAATGGAGTAGCTTAGGGTTGGTATTGAAGGAGTCAATCAAGGATAATTCATATTGAGACTGAGATGTGATACTATAGTTTCTATATTGGTAATGTAAATTGTTAAAATGAGCAAGAGCATTAGTGGCCTGAGGAGAGAGTCTGCCATGCATCGCTCTCTGGTTTTTATATAATAACCAAGCCTCTTTCTTAGCGTTCATGAGGGATAGGGATGGTTTGGTAGGCCATGGAGGCGAGGAGACAATATGCTTGGGAGGCACAAACATGTCAACAAGTGGTGTTAGAATATTCAAACATTTTAAGTACATATCATTAACAGATAGATGAACTAACTCAAAATCCCAATCCACATAAGAAAGATGTTCCTTGATCTTGGCATATTTCCCTCTATGCCAAGCTCTCAATATGGGGAATTTATCAGCTTCAGAAGCATAACTGGGGGAAGATGGGATGAACTGAAAGACATACTGGAATAATACTGTAGAGTGATGGCACTGAGGGAAAGGGGACAAACCATCTACTGAACCAATGCGGTTTGACTCGGAGGTCAATACCAGGTCCAGTATATTTCCTGATGGTATGAATGTAGGTTCCTTAATCCACTGGGTTAGTCCAAGAGAGGTGAAGCAATTAAGGAACAGAGCATCACTGGGCTGGACATGAGCAATTATGTCATCAGCTCCCCACTTAATAGTAGGAAGGTTAAAGTCACCAAGGAATATTACTTCCTTATCATTTCCAAAATCCATAATGAAGTCAATAAGTTAAGCATTATCAGTTGCAGTGTAGGAAGGTCTGTGGCTGAACGCCACATCTGGTTAATTTCTAAAATTCTCTAATATATTACAATCTTTTTGCTTGTCTTTGGTGTTCTTCTATATAGCAACATATATAATATAAATCTTATGTAGACGAACAACTATATAATGGTCTCAAACATCTTACTTTCCTCTGATTTATTCGAAATATATACCCTGATTCTTTCTCATGAAAGCATACACATCCGCTTCGCTTCACACACAGAGGACCACATCTCGTTATTTTCAACAATTCCCTAATATATTTCAATCAGTATGCATGTTTTTGGTTTTCCTTTATATCAAAAGCAACATATTTAATATAAATCTTATGTATTTCAACAACTGTTATGGTCTCAAACATCTTACTTTCCTCTTATTTACTCGAAATATATCCCGTTGAGTGTCTTGCTGGATGAAGTTAGGAAGTTGCTGTGCCCTGATTGGTTGTTTGATCACAGGGCATACAGAGAAATTCGTATCTTGAGTGGATTTGCGAAAGTCTGGCTCACACTTGCTCAGATTTTAGGCGTTTACATGTAATGTCAAGTAGACTTGATAAAAAGCAAAGTCTTGGCAAGTTTTAGCAAATCCACCCAGGATACGAATTTCTCCGTTTGTCCTGTGACCAAACAACCAATCAGAGCAAGCAACATCCAACTTCATCTACCAAAGATACTCAAAGAGATATATTTCGAATAAATCAGAGGAAAGTAAGATGTTGGAGACCATTACAGTGGGTTTAATACATAAAATTTATATTATATATGTGGCTTTGGATATAAAAAAAAACCTAAGCATAATGATTGATATATATTAGGGAATTTGCAGTAAATAGCCACATGTTAGCCTCTAACCTTGGCAAGGAGGGAGGGGCATGTGTAGTTTCATATCAGGATATATTTTCGAATAAATTCAAGGTGTTATTAGGTAAGAATAACTGCATTGAATGTAATAATATATATTACTGTATTTATTTAATAGTAAAAGAGGACAAGGCAAATAATGTTATTGGATATTCAGAAAGGATAAAGTAGTTTACATCAATGGCCAAAACATCTGAGGCGTTTACATGTAGTGTCAAATCAACTATATAAAAGGAAAAATCTTTGCAAGTTTTGGCAAATCCACCCAAGACACGAATTTCTGCGTTTGCCATGTTACCAAACAACCAATCAGGGCACAGCAACATCCAACTTCATCTACCAAAGACACTCAACGGAAT
>JAXIVD010001475.1:82500-84987 GCA_036785275.1 Cancer borealis | reverse complement strand
GAGAGATAGGAGAGAGAGAGGAGAGAGAGAGAGAGGAGAGAGAGAGAGAGAGAGAGAAGAGAGAGAGATGAGAGAGAGAGAGAGAGAGAGAGAGAGAGAGAGAGAGAGAGAGAGAGAGAGAGAGGAGAGAGAGAGGAGAGAGTGAGAGAGAGAGAGAGAGAGAGAGAGAGATGACGAAGATGACGCCGGAGATGGTCCTGGCATGGCAAAAAGGTTTTCATAGAGTGAGAGTGTGGTGTGTGTGTGTGTTGCTGTGTGAGTGAGTGTGTGTGTGTGTGTGTGATGAGTGGGTGTGTGTGTGGTGTGTGTGTGTGTGTGTTGTGTTGTGTTTATTTAGCACTAATTCCTTCTCAGCTATTTAATTTTTTAATAAGAGTTGCATACACTTAAAAAAAATTATTCCTAAACTTAACACGAAAAACCAAATGAATACCAAATCAACAAATTATAATAATCGTTTCCACATGACAATTATACATTACATTATCAACTACATTCTTATTTAGCACCAACATATTAATAACCATGTCTAACCTCTAACCTTTCTCCCGCACAGGTAAGTCAGCAAGGGAGAGGTCAGGTGGCAGCATCCAGGTAACCGCGCGTAAGAGAGACTAAATTACACAAAAAAATAATCAACAAAGGTCAGACTACAGAGGGGTGAGGAAGGAGCTGGGGGGCATCCATCCACCCTCACCCCTGACCCCATGTACCTCTGCGCCCTCTCTTCCTGCTTGGTGGAGGAGGCTTTGGGGTGCACGGGTCGTATTTAGGGTCGTTAGTAGATCAAGTGACTATTTGCGTTGGATGTATTGGAAATGGGAGAGATTACACATCCGGATTGTGGCGAGGGTTGAGAGGAGTTGCCGACCTTCCTTTGTGTGGCTGCGAGGTTGTTACAGTTGTTGTTGTTGTTGTAGTTATTATTGTTGTTTTGTTCCTCTATCGTGTGTCTTGATCCTCCTCTGCATACTCTTTCTTGTTCGTTATGTTACCATTTTCCCTTTTTTATTTCCCTTTGTATAAGTGATTGTAGGTGATTCTCCTTTGTTTTGGTATACTATTGTCTGCATAAGAGTTAGTGTTGCGATGCTCATTTCGTTTTCTTTGGGCTCGAAGGCTTACTAGTGGTGGTGTTTGATTCCTTATATATATTGCACACTCACTTGTTTCTCTTTCATGTTGTTTTGTCTTGCGTGATCCTTTGCTTTTGTTATGTATTATCCTTGATGCTTCCCTTGTCTCCCATCTGTCTTTATGTCTCTGTCTCTTTACGTTACTGTCTATCTATTTGTATCTCTGCCTGTGTATTTATGTTTGTCTTGCTCTCTCTCTCTCTCTCCTCTCTCAATCTCTCTCCTCTCTCCACTCTCTCTCACCTCTCTCTTCTCTCTCTCTCACTCTCTCATTACAGGAATATTTCAGGAGTATTTTTATGTATACTTAGAATGGCTTGGCTAGTGGAAGATTTTTTTATGTATTAAGGAGAAACAGTGTAGCCAATAGCAACCAGGAAAGATCCACCAACCACCACCACCACCACCACCACCACCACCAGAGCGTCCTCCATCAGGGGGCCTTCTAAGGGAATACCCAAACCCGCACACATTCCACCCAAGTTAGTCTGTTCATTAGAGGCAAAAATTTTCTTTAAATCGGGTGTGTAAACCTACTTTCTTTTTATCCTCTCTTTCTTTCTTTCCGCCTCTGCCTCCTCCTCCTCTTCCTCCTCCCCCTACTTTTATCTCTCCTCACCCTCCCTTCGTCTCTCTTATTCACTCTCTCTTTCTCTCTCTCATCTCTCAGGACCATTAGCAGCGTTCAGTAGGCAAACCTCGTGTATTAATTGGATCACTTGATAAGAAACAAAATAAAAAGTAGTATCATTTTTTTACCCCATTACGTTCCTGGGAACCAATTATCTTCTACTACGAACTTCCTCTTCTAGTCTTTCCGACGATAGGATTGAGTGTGGTTGCAGCAATCGAGTATTGTAATTTAGCATAGAGAAATAGGTATTATTTTATTTATTTATTTATTTTCATTTATGTCTATTTGCTTCAGTTTATCCTCACTCTTCCAGGTTGTTTTCGTTTTTCATACAAATACGTGATTAATAGCAGATGTAATAGTCGTTTGGGGTGAAGAGTATATCATTGTAGTAGATAGGTATTTATAATGTTGAATTATCGTGAATAATATTTTTTTTTTCCAGCCAACATGTACCGTTATTTTTGCTCTATTTTCCTCAACTAAAGTGACTAAAGAAAACAACTCATTTCAATTGTTCCGAGGCTGACACAAGGACGACCAGGTGAGTTAATTAGTGTAGTCCGCCATTACCTGTGCGTCATTAGTCCCTCGTAATTAATTTCTTCATTTGAGAGAGTTAAACCACTCACTCGTGAAGCTACATCTCTGTGCTGTGTGGTTGTCTCTGTTCGCTGATAACACTTGACAACATACGTAGACTTGGATAGAGTTTGT
>JAXIVD010001475.1:75000-77500 GCA_036785275.1 Cancer borealis | reverse complement strand
ACACATACACACACCTCCTCACCCTAACCTTCCCCCACACCCCCAGGCATCAACATTGGTCCTGTGGTGGCGGGTGTGATTGGTGCCCGCAAGCCTCTGTATGACATCTGGGGGAACACTGTCAACGTGGCGTCAAGGATGGACTCAACGTGGGAGCTGGACAAGATTCAGGTGAGGCGAGAAGGGATTTATATAAGTATGGAAGGAGATTTTGAAGTGGAATTATTAAGTATTAAAGTAGAATTATAAGGGTTTAAGTAATTTGAAGTAGAATGATTAAGTATTGAAGTATAATTATAAGGGTTTAAGTAATTTGAAGTAGAATGATTAAGTATTGAAGTATAATTATAAGTATTAAGGTAGAATTATTGGGTGTTTGAGTAGAATTATGAAGTATTTTAGTAGAATTATAAGGGTTTAAGTAATTTGAAGTAGAATTATTAAGTAATTTGAAGTAGAATTATTAAGTATTGAAGTAGAATTATAAGTATTGAAGTAGAATTATTAAGTATTGAAATAGAATTATTAAGTATTGAAGTAGAATTATAAGTATTGAAATAGAATTATTAAGTATTGAAGTAGAATTATTAAGTATTGAAGTAGAATTATTAAGTATTGAAGTAGAATTATTAAGTATTGAAGTAGAATTATTAAGTATTGAAGTAGAATTATAAGTATTGAAGTAGTTGGGAGTAGAATTATATAAGAAGAAAGATGTATAAGACAGACAAAGGAAGATAAGACAACAGGAATGGAAGGAAGAAGAGTAAACACAGATAAAGGAAGAACAGAAAAGATAAGAGAGAACAGAGATGGAAGGAACAAGTGATAAAGATAGATACAGGAAGAACAGGATACAGGAAGAGAACAGAGATGGAAGAAAGATATATAAAACAGAAACAACAGGAGATTAAAACACAAACAACAGGATAAATAGATAGAAAGAGAGAGAGGGAGAAAATAAAGATATCTCACACCTTCCCTCCCTTCTACGGAATAAAGGAAGAAAACAGAGATGGAAGGAAGATTTATAAAACAGATACAACAGGAGATTAAAACACAAACAAACAGGATAGATAGATCGATAGAGAGAGAGAGAGAAAATAAAGATATCTCACACCCTCCCTTCTACAGGTAACTCGAGAAGTCTACCAAATCCTACATAAAAAAGATTACCCGATGACGTGTTGGGGAACTATTAAAGTCAAAGGAAAGGGGCTGAAAATGTGCTATGATATATGTAATTATTATAGAAAGTGTTGAGGAATTATATGGAAAAAGAAAGATTATGGTAAAAACTGGATAATTATAGACAATGATAGACGTAATTAATCTAGAAAATTAATAAGGAAAAGAAATGGAAAAAGAATGATTACAGTAAAAGGATTAAATACAGAAAAAATAAATATGATGGAAGATAATAATAAACAAGAAAAATTAATGTGAAAAAATAAGAAAATGGAAAAACAAAATTACAGGGAAAAAAAAAAAAATACAGAAAAAAAAAAAAAGAATACAACAGAAAATATCAATACAAGCAAAAAAAAAAACTTTATATCACATGAAAATAGAAAAAAAAACCAGACATTGCTAATACATCTTTAACTAAATAGCAGATGAAACAGCATTTAAACAAGACACATTATACACCGTGGCCTGGAGGATCACGCGCTGGACTTGTTATGATGTGTTGTAATGGTATTGAACAAAACACAACAGAACAAGTTAATCATAGGCTGTAGGCTCAAGTATATCCATAAAGTAAGGCAGTAAAAGGCATTAGATTCTGTTTATAATGTTGTGTTTCATCAGCATGTTGTATTGTATTGTGTTGTAAGTTTATGCTGTTTGCCAAAGATGCGGTGGTGGTGGTGTGGTAGTGTTGGTGTTGTGGTGGTGTAGTGGTGTGGTGGTGTTGAAAGAACTTAGAATTTTGGGGTTTGTGTGTGGTGGAATGGGACTTAAAATTTATGACAAAAACTCGCTAGATAAAAAAAATCTTATTGACCAAAAAGTTACGAAATGAAAACTTAAATTGAGGACAGCAAAGTGTGTTGTTATACGTCTTTGTGAGATGTAAAGAGAGAAAAATTATATTAGTTTGTCGTACGATGGTTGAATAATGGTTAATATATACTTTTTTTTTAATAAGATAATTTAATAATGTTATGGGCAAGCAAAGTGTGTTAATCAATTACTTTGTGAGATATAAAGAGAGAGAAAAGATATATTAGTCTATCATACGATGGTTGAATAATGGTTAACATACATTTTTTTTCTTAATTAAGTAATCTAATACCATTAAAAACAGGAATTTGTGTTAATTAATCATTTCTGAGATATAAAAAGAAAAGAAAAAAAAAGATAACTATATTGACCTAGCTGTGAATTAGAATTATGAAATGAATGTTAGGATATGAAACAACAATTAATAATGGCTTAAGTATTAAAGACTAATTGGTTGTATTAATTAATAAACATTTGGTACACAGCTCCAAGT